>CM037925.1:19229851-19374851 GCA_021346845.1 Apeltes quadracus | reverse complement strand
CAGAGCTTAATGTCTCACTAAGTCACTTGTCTTTCCTACTCAGCTCGTAGGAAAGACCGTATTAAGTATTTCGTATTGTTAGTTTTTAGGTGAAATTTTTTCTTTTCTTTCACATTGCAACTTAAAACTAATCAGAATCACTATATATTGCATCCAGTTAGTAGGTAAAGTAGATAAATACAGTAAATAAAACATTTGAAGATATATTCAGCTGATGCTGAAGTTCCGTGTTCTAACCAGCAGGGGACAAAAATCTCTTGTCCCACAGAAGTCAATGAAAAAATGACTCTGCTTCTCTCTTTTTATTTATTCAGTCTGTAGTTTGACAGCATGATGCTCATTTAGATGGATCCCTGCAGCGCTCCTCCCTTCGTATGCTTACGGGCGCACGTTCCCTCCCCGTGCTGATTACTCCACGTCAGGGAGTCGGACAGAGAGGCCAGCTCCCCCCGCCTATGTGGAGGAGACACCGCCACGAACCACGACCACGCCTTGAACGAACAAAAGGAGCGAAGCTCAGCCTTTTTGTCTGCCAAAATAATAAAGCACCCGTTTTCAGAACACGTGTTCGTTGTCTGCTGCCAGTTGCATCGCTTCTTCTCTCGGTAAGCGGCGTGCCGCTCGCAACCCAGGCCGATGATCCTGGTGGTGCGAAAACATTTCACAGAAATCTCTCTCGAATCCCACTGGCCTACGACCAAGAAATATCATTTAAAATCATGTAGTAACTTAACCTCTCGACGTCGAGGAGGCAGCAGACAAACGCCTTGTGAGGAATGAGGAACATCTCAGGACGAGGAGCTCACCCTGTGTAGTGACTCCATTCCACCCGCCACATCCTGAGGAGCTTCTGTGTGTCCTCAGAAGGCTTTCCTACTAAATGCAGAATCAGCAGCGGCCACACTACACGTATGTGTGTGTGTGTACTGCATATACTGTATGTTTCTCTTAACTTCCTCTCCTCTTGGAGCTGACAAACGCCCCCCCCCTCATCTTCTCCTGTGTGCTTCCCCGTCTTCTTCCTTTTTAACGAGTCCCTCCAGTCTCCCTCCTTTGAAGCCGTGAGCACGCAGCACAACACGGCGGTCCGAGCGGCCTGCAGAGCGACGCGCGCTCCCCCCCCCCAGGCGCCCCCACCCATCCATGGAGCTGCAGAGATCAACGGTCCTCCACCTCCTCCCCCAGGAGTCAGGCAGCTTACGCGGTTGCCACGACGACGTGAGCGGCGGAAGCGATTAGCCGGGATGGAAAAGGAGGAGAGGTCGGGAAGAGAGACGCTTGATTACGCGCGTCACATCCAATCACATTCTCACGGGGAGATGATGAACTCGTACAGCTCCTGACAGCAGTGAAATTACAATTAGAATATATTACAACTAAGATTAAAAGTCTGTGTGTGTGTGTGTGTGTGTGTGAACAGGGATGTGCGTCTTCCTGGGACGAGATCACATCATGCATACTGTCTATAGTCTGTGTTTGTGTATGTGTACATATATACATGTACATATACATAATGTGTGACGACTTCTCTCTTTAATTTATTCTCAAACACAAACGCTGAACCCCACGTCTCATTAAAAGCGGCCTCGTTGCCCCCCCTCCCTCCACCTGACCCACTTCAGCAGGTGGAGCGCAGCGGCTCCATCGCTGCTTTAATTAGAGC
The DNA here is from genome assembly GCA_021346845.1 of Apeltes quadracus. Classification (NCBI taxonomy): domain Eukaryota; kingdom Metazoa; phylum Chordata; class Actinopteri; order Perciformes; family Gasterosteidae; genus Apeltes; species Apeltes quadracus. Next base: position 19,373,188 of record CM037925.1, on the reverse strand, counting down.
CCTTTCACTTGGTTTCATGCCCCAACGAGACGCTTCCTCCTACACTTTGTGGGTTTATTTCATTTATATATTAACGTTTACTTCTCTCTGACTCACATGTTCCTCTGTATTTCTTGCATTTCTTATTCTGCCCCCCCCCCCCCCCCCCCCTCCACCACTTGGCCTCTCTACTAATTAGCTGCTCTGCCTTCTAGCATTTAGAGAGTAGAACCAGCGTTTAGCCATCGACACTCACCATAACAGTCGTCTCCAGGCGGCGGTGCACTCAGAGTGTAAACACACACACACACACACACACACCTCTCACCGCTCCTCCGTAATGTGGACAGACCCTTGCCCCCCCCAGGGCAGACGGTTGTGTTAAATAGCTTCACTGTCAGAGTGCAGCCCCCCCCCCCCAGCCTCTGCTCCACGTGTTATCCTCTATTTGCCCGCACTGTTATTCTCATAATGTCAGTGCAGGGGGGGGGAGGGGGGGGGGGTCGGGGTTGAAAAGCTCCGCACAGAAAACTACCTTCCATATATTTGAATCTGAACATCTGAATCCTTCTTTTCTATAATGAGCACGATGCCAAAAGAGGGAGGAGCTAAAGTCAAACACCCCGGGGGGGGGGGGGGGGGGGCGGTGGAACTTCAGACTGAGCGAATAAAAAGCGCTTATTAATTGGATAAAAGAAACCCAACCTCTAAGTGGTGGAGGAGCTGAGACGGAGACAAAGATCAGAGCTGTTCCTCAAACGCAGCACGAAAGCAACGACTCGCTGCATCAACAGCGGAACAATCCGTCTAACTGGATCACGTGGATGCAAACCCTGTGATACGCATGTTCTACCACTCCATGGGGGAGATCACGCCATGTTCTGCACTCCATCAGAGACCTCATGTGTAAATGTATTTAGGCGGACATGGGGGGAAATGAGCACCCTCTGTCCTCCACCACCTCCATCACCTCCATCACACCCTCAGCTAGGATCCATGCGTGCTGGAAGCCTTCCTCCCCTCTGCCTCCCTTCCTCCCCTCTGCCTCCCTTCCTCTGCTCGCTTCTCTCTGTCCGCGTGCTGAATGAAGCCTAATTACATCCTCCCCGCCTGGGCCTCGGTAAAGGTCTCCCTAAGAGGCTTAAGGCTCCGCCCCCCCTCTGCCTGTTTGTTCTTAACGAACGTGACTCATTTGCTTCCCCATTTGCTTTCATTCGTAAGCCAGTGGTTTGGTTTTGTGTCTCTGGTTCATTGACATCCAACTAAAGCGTTGTTTCCTCGTTTACTAGACGGGTCTCTGTGCATCTGAGTGACGTGGTGGTGGAGAAAGCGGATGGAGGCTCGGGGGTGGAGGAGAGTGGAGGAGAGTGGAGGAGAGTGGAGGAGAGTGGAGGAGAGTGGAGGAGAGTCGCGTCTGATGCACGACACCAGTCTGTATTACAATCCCTTTAATTCCCTGTTATTTCCACAAGATTAGCAGGACATGTGTCAAAAGACTAGTTTGGCAAACAACAACAGCATCTGTCTCGAAATCCCCCCCCCCACTCTGCCCCCCCCCACTCTGCCCCCCCCCACTCTGCCCCCCCCCACTCTGCCCCCCCCCCCCTCTGCCCCTCCCCACTCTGCCCAACCACACGCCATTAGCTGAGCGCCGGTTCCACAGAGGATGCCAGGCAGACGGTAACAGGAAATTGGCACGATGGGAATGTTGCACTCGAGGGCTCATCAACGCGCGGCGGATCAGACGAGGAGACGAGGGGACGAGGAGACGAGGGGACACGCCGCGCGGTCGACATGTGTTCATTATTTAACAGACGTCCAGTCAGGTTCTGCGCGAGGAGGACACGTTTTGCGTGCTCGAGTACCTGAACAGGATGAACGGGATCACAAAGCTGCTCAGGACGCGTGTTCGTGTGAGCAGCAGCAGGAGGACCTGGTTCCCTCACAGCTTCACATGCAGGCTGGAGTTGGATGTGGTGGATCAGCAGCTTGGAATCAGTGTGATCACTTTATATTTAACAGCTTCAAGCTGCTTCTGCTTGTGAGGAGCTTCTCTTCTCTGAGGTCTCACGCTCCATCTCCACAAGGCAACACCAGGGCGATGCGATGCACCGTCCATCTCTGGAGCCTATAGTCCAAACACACCATGCGATTATAAAAATGTTAAAAATTCTTGTTGTAGTTCCACAGAGAGCATCACGGCGTCACAGGCAGTAAGCTGCAGTGGAACCTTTGCTGTGTGAAACCCGACAACGTTGACTTTGGCACGTCACGTTTCCCCCCCAGGAGACCCGCAGCTGGATCAGGAGCTTTGAATGTGAGCCCCCCCACGGGGCTTCCTTCCACCGGACGACCTCCATGTCTCACCCTCCACTCACATTTCCAGCAGCCGGTGGCTTTATTCCACAGGACCAAACAACAAAACAGACTTTTCAAGCCTTCGGTTGTTTGTAGATGTTTGTTTACAGGTGCTATACAATTATATCATTATTAGTATTACAATTATGCATGAAGTCACATGACAACCAGGATCATTATTATCTGTGTATACGGGAAAGAATATTAGAGAATGCAGGATGGTGCTGCTGCACCTTTAGAGCAGGAATACAGGAGTCTTACTGAGCTGCTCTGAAGAACACGACTCCAGGGAACGAAGCCGCCGGGGTCGTCACGGCAACAGCTTGGGCGCTAACGCCATGAGATGCAGAGTCAGATGCAGAGTGACAGCGCAGTACTGTTGTACTTCTGTTACACTGAGCTTACAGTCATCCTCAGTGGCTTTTCCCTGAATGAACAAACATGCTTTGGGTTGAAATGATTGCAGCTTGATTTCATCTAAAAGGCACAAAACGTCTCTTCATGGGTTCAACGCAGCGACACAAACGTTGCTGCAAGGAAAGCCAGTCAGGATCCTCATTGCTGATGATGTCACACACTAAAGATCCTCATTGCCGATGATGTCACACATTAAAGATCCTCATTGCTGATGATGTCACACATTAAAGATCCTCATTGCTGATGATGTCACACACTAAAGATCCTCATTGCTGATGATGTCACACATTAAAGATCCTCATTGCTGATGATGTCACACACTAAAGATCCTCATTGCTGATGATGTCGCACATTAAAGATCCTCATTGCTGATGATGTCACACATTAAAGATCCTCATTGCTGATGATGTAACACACTAAAGATCCTCATTGCTGATGATGTCACACACTAAAGATCCTCATTGCTGATGATGTCACACATTAAAGATCCTCATTGCTGATGATGTCACACACTAAAGATCCTCATTGCTGATGATGTCACACATTAAAGATCCTCATTGCTGATGATGTCACACATTAAGGATCCTCATTGCTGATGATGTCACACACTAAAGATCCTCATTGCTGATGATGTCACACACTAAAGATCCTCATTGCTGATGATGTCACACATTAAAGATCCTCATTGCTGATGATGTCACACATTAAAGATCCTCATTGCTGATGATGTCACACATTAAACGTATCCACGTTACCAAGCAACAGTCAACGTTCTTTGTATGCACATTATGTCTGTTTTTTGTTGCCTAAACAGAAGGTGAGTGTCCGTCTACAGGCCTCCGTGCGTATGAAAAGAGCCCCCCCCCACACGCACACGCACACACACGGGGACACACACACACACAGGGACACACACACACACGTCTGTTCCAAAACCCAAACACACACAAAAGGCGAAAAACCCATTTTCTCTTTCTTGGTGATGGATGATCCTGACGCAGCCTTCAGCCTGATTGGTTTGCGTAACGTGTGCGTGTCCCTCGCTGCTGTGTGTGTGTGTGCGTTTCATTGATTTACACAGCGAATCGAGGGGCCGCCCAGCACGCCGCTCTCCCCCTCTCTCAAGATCAGCGAGTGGAGAGGAACTTGTGCTTGGTGACGGTGGACGGCCAGAGGACACACACGTGTTGGGGATCCAACCAGCCTGAGTGTGGCTCCCTGAACGAGACATTGTTCCCATTGTGACGTGTTGGAAAGGCGAAATCAGATGAAGCTGAATGTATTTTGGTGTTGCTGCTATTTTGTCCTCTTGTGTGGAAACTTACGTTTCACTGACTATAACTAACTATAACAACTATTTGAACTTTGGCCTCTACGAGCAGAAGTTACAGGAAACCCGGTCCGTGCTGATCCTCATTATCTGCTGTACAAACACAGCTCAAACTGACGGCCGTATCAGTAACCGTGTAGTTTTTATCATGAATAACACGGCTCCTTTGTCCTCATAGGAAGTATTTTCACATTAAAAGCCTCCCAGGAGGATGGTTCTGCCGATGGAGCTGAGATGCCGTTCCTGCAAGACTGATGCAATCTTGTAATATTCGCAGCGAAAAGACAAACAAAGGTTCTTCCTCTGCATCATTCTGTGGAGGCGCATTAATAAATGAGTGGGCTGCTTGAGATTCCACGCACCCCCCCCCCCCCCCCACTACCCCCCCGGTGCAGCGGCGTGTTCAGAGCTCTCATAACTCAGTTTATTGCCGCCATGCATGAAAGACGATCGTCCACTGAATCACGGCTCGGCTAGCTGAGCATCTCCCAGTGACTCCACGTCACAGGCCAATGAGGCTGGATCTCTTTTATTCGTGAGGAAATGTAGTTCGGGGGCCTTAAGGGCTCCGACCTCACGGCCTGCCTCCCCCCTCGACTCCCCCGGCGTGTGTGTGTGTGTGGGGGGGGTGGGGGGGGAGAGCCCGGTCAGCAAGTGAAGGAAGAAGCCTTTCATCTGCTTACCTGCTGGAGCAATCAGCGGTGAGTACACAGAGTACACAGAGTACACAGAGTACTCCAGTACAGTACAGTACAGTTCTGCCATGTCGAAGCCCACGTCTTTGCTTTCACCGGATTGATCCTTGTGACGCGTTTAATTCCGTTGTTACACGTGGGGCGATGGCGGCCTTCCATGTCGCCTCACAAGCGCCTCAGCGACCGCCGGGAGGAGGAGGAGTAAACGCCATGACGGGAACGTCCTCGACGCACGCCGCGGCGCTGTGTGATTCCATCGACAAACAAGGAGGAGAAGAATTGATGAGCGTAGCCTGGATAATGCCACGCGTCCAGACATGCTGCGATACACACACACACACACACACACAAGAACACACACGTCTTCCTTGAAGGGAGAGAAATCCCCGATCGAGGTGAGAATTGAATGTTCTTTATTCATGAGGAGAGCCTTCAGACACACACACACACACACACACACACACACACACACACACACCTGACGCTGCTGACCTTTGTGACGCTCACCAACATATTAAATGTCTCATTGTCACATTGACATTTTGTTATTAACCGCGGTGGCACAATGTCGTGTCCATTTATTTCATTTCTGCCTTGAATTTCATCCGTCGCAGCCAAAGAGTCACAAACCCGTCGTCTGGTTTCTCAAACACAAACATCACATGACTTCTCCGGCTTCAGGGCTTCAGACCGACTCGCCGGGAAGAGATGAGGCCATGTTTTAGTATCCGCACACGACGGATGCGTCGGTAAAGGTTCGTGTGAAAAAGCTTGGGGCTGACGCACAGATCATTGGCAGCATGCAGCCTGCAGACGAGTGGACATGCAGATCTGATGTCCACACACACACACACACACACACACAGGCCACCGGCAGCCTTCCGCTCGTACGTTCACATCCCGAGAGGTGGAAAGGCCTCCGAGAGCAGGATGCGACTCGGATCAGCACACCAACGTCCTCGTGGATCACTTCACAGCACAGCAGCAAGGGGGAAGAACCCAGTTCAGCCCCCCATGATGGAGATCCGCCCGTCGAAGGCCTCTGATCCGGTCCAGATCTCCTCCCGTCCTTGTCCTTCTTTCCTTCGGTCCTCAGATGCTCGGCAGCATCGTTCAAGGAGAATACCAGTCTCTTCCTGATCTTTCTGCACGTTGTTTGATATTAAGTGAATTCAGAACAGTTTCAAGTCCAAGAAATGTTGTTTCTCTGCAGCAGACAAGCAACACTTTGCCATTTTAACAGATCATTTGAAATACAAATTGTAAAAGGTTTCATAAAAGTACAAAATGGGACGTTGGGATTTGGAGAAGCGAGACGCACGGAACAGAGGAGAGAGGAGAGCGAGCGGTCAGGTCATCTCTGCAGGGAACAAGGGAACAACATCTCTGGAGGAAAACCATGCAACAAGCGTCACACACGTGTAGGGAAATAATGCAAAAGTACATCTGCATTCTGCTGCTTAGTCTTTTCCTGAGGATGATGATGATGATGATGATGATGATGAAGTCTCTCTCTCTGCCATTCTAGGAAACGCTTCCCTTTGTCACGATCATCAGGCGTTAATTGGACGGTTGGCGGGTCGAAGACAGGGTGGGGGGGGGGGACGAGAGAGACGAGAGAGGACATGCGGGGGGAGGTGAAGGAGGGATGAAAAAGATTAGAGGAGACGAGTGGAGGGGGGGTGAAGGAAGGAAGGGAGGATGTGCTCCAGCACAGGAAGTGTTGTTTCAGAGTAAAAGAACAGACTTGGCACAAGAGAGATAAGAGATACTGCTCGGTCTGCAATTAGTGTTTGGGTCAAAGTCGTGATTAATCCCAGCTCCATGTGTGTGTGTGTGTGTGTGTGTGTGGGGGGGGGGGGGGGGGGGGGCGTATTGAAATGTCACATTGTGAGACAGCCAATGAGGAGGGGGGGGGGGTTAATGCTCGTCCAAATGAAATGTGCTTTATTTTTGGTGTGTGTGTGTGTGTGTGTGTGTGTGTGTGTTGGATAATGTCTCTGCTGACGCAGCATCATGGACTGCAGTCGGCGCCACATCTTCACGTCCCATAAAACAACGTTCATCCTTCGCTGCGGGAACAATGAACACAGAGCGGCCGCACGTTGTCTTCTACACTGGCGGCTAATTTAGTGCTCTGCAACACAACGAGCATAAAGACGAGACTCAATCGGAAAGAATGAGCTTTCCTCAATGACAATTTATTGCAAATATAAAAAGAGATTTTTCTCTGGCAGGGGGGTGACGTGGCGTCGGGGGCACGGCGGCTACATGTCACATGATTTGTGTTGAGGCTGTGGGTAAAACGTCGTTATGGAAATGCTTGCTGTGAGCGTCTGGGTCTCTTGCTACTGGAATGGATCGCTCATCACAGTGTCTTTGCTGCAGCTCGTAGTCAATGAGGCGTAACGAGACGCTGATGTCTCGGGTTGAGGAGCATCCTGCAAACACCTGAGTTAAAAGACATTGGCCGAGCAGAGCGAGTTCCACGATGGGGTGAGGACGCATCACGTCCATTCAAAGGAAGTGTCACCGATGGACGCGCTCCGTCCACCCCCCCGTCCCCCTCCCTGTGGTGGGGGCTTCGTTTTGCACAGGTGGTGTGATGATGACAGGTGCGTTATTGGAGATGCCGCCCCGAGAAGACTGAAGCTTCCACGTGCTGCGGCTCATCGGTCCAGGTAGGCTACACAATAGAAAACTCTCACGGTGACTTTTTAACCAATTGATATACATTCAGCATTTCAATAATGAGCACAGTGAAAGATACAACATTGTGTGCAGGGACCTGCTCCAATTGCACTTTTGTCAAACAGGATGCATTTACACGCAGCCCCATGTTGGGATGTGTCCTAACCAGACAGGTGTCTTATGAGGTCATTGAAACGCGTTCCAACATGGAGGCCGACTGGTGGCTGGAGGAGAGACATGCCAGCTGGGAAGAAATCATATTTATACTTCTAGATGTTCTGATACTTTGTTGACTGATATCTAATGCAAAGATGGAACCTCGATGGACACTATATTTCTTGCCGTCATGGACCCCTGGTCTAGTCCATGATGATGGTCACATGTCAACACACACAGATGCAAGGGTGTTCTTAAGTATGATGTCCTCTGCTTCGGGTTCCAGAGCTTCAGATCTCGTGGTCCCTCCTCTTGAGGGACCACTGAGGCGGTGCAGCCCGGATGTGGCAGGTCCCCTTTCCTCTGAGCAGAACACGTGTCTCTTCAGCAGCGATTTCCTCCCTGGTCCATGCTGGCTGCGTGGGAAGGGGATCTTTTCAATGTGGCTCCTCAGGTTCAGCAGCTCATGTGTGCAACCCGGTTACAGTCACATTATTTAGCATGTGTTCTTCTCAAATGGCTCCGTTTAAATGCAGAGGGGGAAGCTTGAGTGATATAAACTGTTGGGGGTCTCTCTGGGTCTGCAGACTGATCACTCATTAGAACAACGGAGAGAGAATCACAGCTGAACGATCGGCTGAAGGGGGGAGAGAGGAGGGGAGGGGAGGAGAGAGGAGAGGAGGGGGGAGGGAGGGGGAGGAGGATATGGGGGGAGCTTAAAGGTCAGAACACAATGAGTTCCCATCGGGGGGATGGGGGGGGGGGGGCAGAGTCAAGTGCTCCAATCTACCAGCGCATCTCTGTTTGATGGCGTGAGAAGAACGTTTCTCACCAGCAGGAAACTGTGTGGGGTTTGTCGCCTTTGCCGAGTGGAATAGTTAGACGTGTCATTTCAGAGTTTCAAATCGTGGTCCAGTTTGAATGACGGAAGGTAGAAAAGCGACTACATGAGCGTCCTGCTGAGCGGCGTTCTCCACGAGGAGGAGCTATGAACAATGAGTCGGATTCTCTCCGGGGGGGGGGGGGGGGGGGGCTGATGTAGCAGGGCGTACAGGTAGCTGTCGTAGGTAGCTGCACCAGGTGGACGTAATCTATGAAGTACAGCCCGACTGCTTACAAACTGAGTGTTCGTATTAATATTTATGTATATAGATACATTTGGTCTTAATGTCACCTGCAACAGCACTTCCTCTTTCCTTTGGAGACCTCTAACCCAGCTGAATGTGTGGCGCCGGGATGCGCAGCGAGGACTCCTCCCTGGTGGCAGCCGTTTTAAAAGCTAGAGGTCCGCGGTGATGCATGTGGAGCCCGTCTGTGAGGGTGATTTAGGGACGTGAACGTGTCTCTGCCGCTGAATGTGTTGGCGCGTCATCTGAAGGTTCAGAGGAGCAGCAGAGACTAAATATACTTTGAAGCGGCGCTGGGGACGATCAAAGATGGAGGATGAGATGCGGCGTCCTGTGACAGGAACGAGGGGAGATGAAACCAGCTCCAGTTAAGTCATAAGACAGCTAAAAAAGGCTATTTCTGTATTTACAGGAGGAAGTGACAGTAACTTCAGAATAAAACGTATGAATGTAACGTGTGATCGACTCTCTTCACACAAACAGGAAAATCTGCTCCATGAAAATACAGGAACTCATGCAAATATAACACTTTATTTCATTTATCATAAGGGACATTTCTTTTATACCTTGAGTTCTGATAATAATTACAAGTCGTCATTGCACACTCCCCGACCGCTTACAGAAAAGCCCCCCCCACCAGAGAAACACATAGAGATAACAGGCTCAGTAGAAAAACAGTCACTTGTTCCTACGGTTTATACAAAATTCACAGATTTTTCTTGTTTGTTTGCCTCCTTCGTTTAGTTTACACATTTCCTCACCGACGGGCAACCAAACTGCTGTAAAACACACGAGCAACAGATCAAAGTACACGAGGGGAACACAGCAGGCCGTTACAACACAGTGTGTGTGTGGGGGGGGGGGGGGGGGGGGCAGCACAGTGGAGACAAATGATGTTCACATTTCACCTCATGGTCTGACTTTCATCCATCGTCATGCATGTCACACCACGTTGTCACGGTTACCCTCCGATCGGTCGCTTCGCATAACAAACCCGACTCATGATGTCCGGCAGCTTCTTCGGGGGGTTGATTACGCAACGTTCAGAACATGTGGGGAATATCTATAAATGTATCTATAAATGGATCTATAAGTGTCTCCTCATGATTGCTCGCACGTGTTTGGCTGAAGGAACTTAAAATGAAGCACTAATCAAATAAATGATGAAGACTGGCAGTTTTCTTGCTGCTGGTTTAAAAATAAGTAAAATGTTTTCTATAATATTTCAAAAAAAAGTAAGACATGACTCACAGGAGGAAACGTTGTAAAGCATCACATCCCTCGCCTGGGCGGTAATGGAAATGATGCAAATGATTTCAAATCCAAAGCCCACTAATGGTCCCTGGAGGCTGCGCCACAGGAAATGAATCATGTTTGATGATTTGATCAGTTCGTCCCATGAACACAAAGATGGGCCGATTGCCATTGAGTTCATACGACCTGCATTATTTTATCGGCATATTCATTATTTTTGGGCAGAAATGTTGTAGCTCTGATGAGGAAAGGTTGACAGACATGAGCAGCAGAAGGACTTGAATAAAACCACATGTAACCGTCATGGTCACTTACATCGGACTAAAAGAGGAGTGAAACCTGAGACTGAGACCATAAACTCATGTTTGCAATGTTTACTGAGGGAATAAATCAAAAGAGAAGTAGTTATTTTCTCATAGACCTCAATGGGAGCAGAGAGTCGCCGCCTGCTGGTCAGGAAAGAGAATGCAGCTTTTAAGAGACTTTCTCATCGGCTCCAATCAGCAGAACCAGATTGACTTAATCCGTGTTTTTTCTTTACAATGTTTTCTCATCCCTGTCAGATGTTCTTCAGCTTTGCATCTTGACGCTGATGGTTTGCATTTATCTTGGGGAAATAAAAGGATGTGTTCATGTTCAGGAAAAAACGTCACACGTCCTCACAACTTCAGCTTTCTGGAAGCGTCGGCATAGATTGACTAACCACCCTGCTCTGCTAATTAGCACAGTAAACATCTGCTTCCATGCATAAAATGTAAAACTGAGCGTGACAGACCTTGAAAGCATTCGGCAGAATGGAGACCTTTTAAATATTGAATCGGTTTACGTTTTTAATGGCAGAAGATTCCGCCGGCTGCTTTTTGCCTCATTCCACTGTTGGAGATGAAGGAGCAGAAATGGAGGGCAAAGCCAACCAGCACGAGAGAGGAAATGAGGGGGGGGGACGTCCGTCTCCATCACTGGAGAGGAGGAATTAGCTGGCAGGGACGGACGTTCTGTGTTTTCTGGCTTCTTTTGCAGATCATCACTTCTGAGAGACTATTGTTGGCCACTAATTGAGACGGGGACGGTCTCTCAGCAGCGTGAGAACATGGGGCCGATTCCGAGTCCAGCTGGGGCCATCGCCATGGCAACAGCCGGAGAGGACTGATTCTGTGATTAAGGTCGTACGACGGGCTCATGGAGCCGACTTGTGTGATAAGTGTTTAAGAAGAGTCTCCTGTAACTATGGAGACACAAATCACCTAACGTGGTTGTGTGAAAAATAACGTCCGTACTGCAAAAGGAGCTCGGGAACGCCGGGTCACATCTGTGCGCTGCGGAGAATAACAATGAGTAAACCCAGCGATCCATAAATGCAACCTGTCGTTTGTTCTTTGTGCTGAGATTGACTAGCGCAAGTATTATTGGATTAAAAGTTCATTGCATTGATCTTCTCAATATATCAGCCATCTAACCATCGCGTGTGGTCTGGAAATCTCCTGTGTAGCAAACAGATGAAAATATGAAATCCCCCCCTCCGCCTCTTGGGTCTGCGATGAGCTGCTGGTACACGTTTTAGCACCATGGCAGGGCACATGTGACCTCCCACGCTGTCGCCGGTGGAGCGACCAGCCAACCAGCAGGCCGCCGTACTCTGACTGATAGACAGCAGCCGATCTCATCTGATCACGTGTCCGTCAGGTGGAGCGTCTCCTGCGTGGTGTTTGTCAGACGCCACTCGGCCATCTCGCCCCGCCCTTAACGGCCTCCAGTGATGGATCGGCCCCCGGTCAACAGCAAGGCGCCCCCTGGTCTCTCTCTCTCTCTCTCTCTCTCTCTCTCTCTCTCTCTCTCTACGTCCAATCTGGGTAAGTGCCACTTAGGACTAAACCCGGGCCGGGGTCATTGATCAACTCAAATGGCCACACACAAAACCAGTATCACAAAATGATGCCGTGCACCCCCCCTTACCCCCCCTTGTGATGTGCACGTTACACCCGGCGGTGGGATAACTCATCTGTGCAGGTTCACAAATGGCCACATAAAAACCAGCAGGCGTCTGAGTGAGAGGTGCCAGGGGCATTCTGAGGAGTCTCCAGAAGCGTCGTGTTGCTTCAGCTGAAAAGTGGGGATGGGTGGGGGGTTTGTGGGGGGAGGTAGTGAGGGGAGGAATTGAGATGGACTAAGAGACGAGGGGGGCGCCGTAGGGAAGAGGACGATCGTCCAAGTGGTGCCGCGAAATATCATTTCAGCAAAATCTCATCCCCTCGTCTCCAAATCGTCTCCAAAAAGTGTCCCGTGTTCGCTGCCCGCCAACGCGATCGTATTTCATGATACGCTGCGCCTCTTCTTCTCGTCTTCCTGAACGGCCCCCGGTCTCGCTCCCCATATCTTTGACACCGTGTCCCTCATCCTGCTGAGGCTCAACTTAAGCGATTCGTTTGTGAAGCCGGAGAGAGAAAGACAACAAAAGTAGGGCGATAAACAAACACAGAAAAAATGTCAGCTAGCTCCGCCCCCTCCGCCCCCCCGCCTCTCTAAGCCCAGATCTTGGGGGGGACTAAACATTCTCTTTGGGGGTTCGAGCTAAAAGGTTTTATTGTGTCTTTAAGCGATGTGACGACCACGAAGACATGATGCAGCGTCTCTGCGTGACCACGGCCCGAGGGCAGGCGTTCCACCGTACGATATCCACCACGCTGCTTTATCCGGTTCTTGTCCCCCGTTTAGTCCCGCTGCCGCTCACATCACGCGGGTCTGAGAGGAGAGCGATTGGTTGGTTAGTGAGGTGGCAGCGTGCGACGCGAGCGAGGCCGGCTCCCGCAGATCAAACGATGCGCGTTCACATGACGTCTCTGGAGGATGACATCACCGCCTGCAGGCAGCCATTTCCTTGAAAATTCTGCAAATGAAACCTGTCGACTGTAAAGTATAACAACGCTCACATTTCATTGCGCCGAGCCCGATTTTTAATGAGACACTCCACACGTTTGATGTTTGCGACTTTGAGGTTCCCATCCGACTCACATCTCCTCAATACGGATAAAATGAAACTCTCAGCATGCTTATTCATTAGCATCATTTGGAAAAAGTGGGGCCGAATGAGAGACAGGATGGGGGGGTCTCACATCACAATTTGAAATTTAATAAATACAGTAATTTCCTGTTTATGGATTTCCGTTATTTTTCAATCTTTCTGGAATCTCTTCACTGCCTCCCTCCCACTGCACTCTCCCTCCGCTGTGATGCCAAATGGATTGATGCTGTTGTCGGGAGGTCATTAAATGATTTGGTGTGTCTGCAGCCCTTTCCCCAATACGACGACGGCAGAAGAAAACGAATGAAAGAACTCGACCGCCGCCGCAGAGGAAAGCAACCGTCCAGGTCTGAGGACAGGTGGCGGCGTCGCAGAGACAGCCTGATCCCACTGAGGGACGTCGTTCATGACGTAGTGCCTCGATGAAGAGCTAAAGAACCAGCTGGCGAGGGAAGCCGTGACCAAACAAAGAGAGATTGCAGATTGTTTTGAATAAAACATCTGCAATTTGAAATATTATGCTGGCCTGCTGCTGCTATCATCATCATCGTCATCATCATCATCATCATAATTTTAAATATGATTCATATCACTATTACCCTTTCCTAAAATCTTTGCTTTCCCTCCCCACAGTCTTCTGTGGATGGTGGTTCGATCTGACGGTGGTGGTCCCTGCAGTGGTCCTGTCGTACATCTGGCCGGCTACTTGGAATTCTTTGATTAATTTCTGTTATAGAAATTGAATGTATTCTACATCTGTATGAGTCATTCTGTACACATGACATCCATTGCAGTCTGTCCATCCCAGGAGAGGGATCCCTCCTCTGACGTTCTCCCTAAGGTTTCTTCCCTTTTTTCCCTGGAAGGGTTTTTTTTCATTTTTCGGGGAGTTTTTCCTGTGCCGATGTGAGGGTCTTGGGACGGAGGATGTTGCATGTGTACAGACTGTAAAGCCCTCCGAGGCAAATTTGTAATTTGCGATTTTGGGCTATACAAAATAAAATGAATTGAATTGAATTGAAAATAAGACAAATAATACCTGGTAACTGTGAAGTACCGGAAGAACAAAAGCACACCATTTCAGCGCATATGAGAGAAGAGTAACAAGCAACGAAACAGGACCATCGACATCGCATTAGAATCCAGCATGCACAGGACAGCCACGTGCACTCTCACATGCTTTCTAGGTCCTGGACCACTCTGCCTGTTATTACATTTTGCAGCGTGTGTCCTCTTGCTGCCCCGGGGCGACGAGCTACAGCAGGAACCCGTTTCCCTCCCACGATTTTCCAAGGTTTGTAATTGCCGAAGCGATTGTTACTTCAGGCGGCGTGCTGCGGCACGTGGACGACGTATCTGCCGGGACTTCCTGTGAAGTTTCCAGGTCCTTGGCAACAGCTAACAGCGATCTGCCTGGGAGCTGTTAGCGTTTCATGTCGCCATTGTTCCACCGGGACAATGAGACAAGTTGTTCAAACAGCAGGGGACACAATGCTATTAGACACAGTGGGATTCACCCACTCAGATTAAAACCATCTCACGCACTTTAGTGCCATTTGCAAAGCAGCGTTTCCAGCTGATCGTGGTTGACAGGCGTCATGTGGACGACAGCAATCTAAATTAGCTTAAGAGGTCACAGGAAACGGCTGCAATGATGCTCCGGTATATTATCAACACTACACCGACTAAGTCATTGTCATTGTGAGTGTCTGTCAGGCCGATGTGCTGAGTCGTGCAGGTGGGCCAGGTGTGCGGGCAACCAGCGCCGGCTAACTGCTGCGCTAATGCTAATCAGGTATGAAGCGGCGAAAGGCAGGATGGAGGGATGAGGGGGGAGGAGGGGGAGGAGGAGGGTGTGCATGCAGTAATCGACTTTGTAACAACAACGTCCCTGTGTTAGCAAAAAGTGTGCGTGTGTGTGTGCGCGTGTCTGTGCTTAAACACAAACAGCGCTTGCGTGAGGCCTGAAATACGTTTGTTTGTTGTGATTGTTTGCATTCAGAGTGCAATTGTGCCAGTGATGTGTGTACAAAGTGGACAGCATGCAATTACACTCCACGTGTCAGCGAGCGAGACGCAGTGCGTGTGTGTGTGTCTGTGTGTGACTGACAGCACGCATGGGAATGAGCTTGGACTTATTGGAGAACCCGGCAGACTGCGAGGGAGATTAATTGAAGCACAGCCGTCACTCCGCCGAGAGAACAGAGTCGAAGAAAATCCATCACGCACACACACGCACACACACACACGCACACACACACACACTCATGCCATCATGAATGCTGCTCTGCTGGGGGGGGCACTCGTGCGGAGCTGCACCGTCAGACTCGACAGGTTATTTGAAAGCACAAACACGCACACACAGTCACACGAGCACTGACGAGCGGCCACACACACACACACACACACACACACACACACACACACACAACACACACACGCACACTGCTCGGGATAAGGCGATTTCTCACAGCACAGCCGTTCAATCTTCCCAAAAAGGACGTGCTCCAGCTCTCCCCACTGTTTTCTCCCCGGCTCTCTGACAAACAAGGCCCTTGAAAAGGCCGGCGGTGACGGCCGTATTATCCAGCGCTTCAACACAGCCTGTGCGTGTGTGTGTGTGTGTGGTGTGTGTGCGTGTGTGTGGTGTGTGTGTGTGTGTCTGTGGATGGACAAGCCTGTCTCGACCTTCCCACACTGCTCAATTACACTTCAAGGGGAAATCGCTCTTCTCCCCAAATACGGTTGCAGGTTAACGTCGTTCATTGAATCAAAACAAAACGCACTACAGAACCACTTTGTCCTGGATGAGCAAATCCAGAAGAAGCACATGTTTGTATCCTCGAATGGTTTGGGGACCCGTCCTCCTCCCTATGTGGACTCATTTCAAACGCCGATGTAACTCCAGACAAAAACACAAAAACAACTTAATGAAATAATTGCTTGTGTTCCTGAATATGTACACATCATTGATTGGATTGATTGGTCAGTTAATTGAAATATGAGGTGCCTGCAAATCAAAAGACTTTGTGTGTTGTTCTCAAATGTTTCCCACCATATGCGTATTTTTTTTGTTCAATTTTAAAGTCGGACCGATCAGAAGAAGCCATGACAACTCCAGATGTGACATTCACTTTGAGCAATTTCATCCCAACACACACATCGTTTTTAACCAAAATGGGCAGCGCAGCGCTGAAAACGAAAGCATTGATTGTCCAGAGAAATGATCACATGACAGAAAGCACGAAGTACACGGAGGCTTTGAGACACTTAGTTCATTTCTACAGATGTTTGGTTCCTATCGTCTCCACATAAACTCGCTGTTTTGGCACTTTTTAAGACCACGTGTGTCTGTAAACGCGAATGTAAAGAAGTCCATATTTTGTGTGGGCAGGTGTGAATGTGATTTGTCGTGTGCAGGTGTTTGTGTGTGTGTGTTGTGTATACATAGAGAAGTACATGTGTGCGTGTTCTCACATTTCATGTCCATATAGTGTAACTCTAATCTATTCAAACACGTACAGTATATTCATTGATTCTCTACAATAGTGTGTGTGTGCGTGCATGTGTGATTGTGTTAGAGTGTGCGTTTGTCACAGTTGGCCTCCGGTAGAAACTCCTCTGCTTCTGTTGTTTGCTGGATCCGCATGGGGGACCCCCTCCGGGGGACGGTGAGTCACATGACCAACGTATCGGGTCAACGGACACGTAGCCGACTCGACAGACGCCATTGTTCACGGTCGAATCGCAGTCCTGCTTCCTGTTTAGAGCGGGTGAAACGAGCCAGGACCACCGCGGGCTCAGCTGGTGTCACACTGACGGGTTGCCGGTTCCATTTCCTCTCCAGCGGTGGAGTTAAATACAAAAATGTCAACGAGGGGCATCTCGGAAAGGAAAAAAGGTCCTTTCCTCTGGGCAGAGCCAAAGAGCCATCGACACTCCGACCGTCCTGTGACTACTATCAAGTGTGAAATTCAGCCAATGAGAGCAGACCTGTGCCGAGGTGTCCGTGTGTCCACGGACGGGTAAATCTCAAGCTCCAAAAGAGAATACTCGGCACAAGTACAAGTATCTTCGGATGATTGTGAGTGTGAATTTGTGCACATTTGAGGTTGGCAGCAGGTAAAGTTTACATTCACTCTGCCCACTTTGTGTAGGAGCGATGTGTGTGATTTAGCGCCTGGCTCATTGGTCCTGTGAGCTTCTTGAAGACGCGCTGTGCTCTTTCAAACCGGAGGTTCTCCTCTCATGATCCAGACCTTTGGCTCTGCCTGCCGAGATCCACCACGGACGGAGACAAAGTACAGCAGCAGTCCAGTCGACAACTCAAGACACAGTTTTGCACCAACTTGTCCTTTACCACAATTGAATTAAAAAGGGCAATAATTGGCACATTATTGTCTTTATAAGGCATTGCAAGAAATGCAGTATGTAAATTAAGCTACAGAACTGCCGGTAACTCTTCTCCAGGAGCAGCGGCAGAAGGTCTTGAATGAAGTAGCTGTAACTTAAATGGAGCCCTGGCTAGCCCTGTTCATCTCTGTAGTGGAAAACAGGACCGTCCCACCCTGTCACATTGTAGCGCAAACATAAGTATACTCGCATTGCACCAAACTGCAGCTTCTGAAACCTATCTGAAGGAAAAGGCTAGTATATTTTACATAACACAACATAAATATATTATTCTGTTAAGCCGAAGAGGGTTAAATGGGGACAAAGTTGTGTTAAATATCTAGGGACATTCGGCTGGGTTTCCTTTACACCATCACTTCTGTCCCAAGACTCCCATTTTCTGTACAGATATTGAACTCCAAGAGATGAAACAGAGGAGCTTTGTCCATCGGAGCGTTAACTTGTTAATGGGGAAGGAGGAAAGGGGTAGGATTTCTTCTGGGTGCCAACCTTAACTTGGACAATGTTTCCATGCTTACATTACTGAAACAAAGCCCATGTTTCCACTGAAAACCTTTCCCGTATGTATTCACAAGTTTAAACAAAGAGGCCTCCCTGCATGGAAGCATGTGCAGCTCCTAAAGCATCATTTGTGTTTCTCAATGAGCCGCCACTGTAATGAGAAAGCAAACTCCCCGAGGCCGGCAGCCACGTTGTCTGGAAGAGTGTGAAATCTACACGAATTAGCTCGAGGCGCATAGAAATGATCCACACTCCTTCTTAGATTAATCAAAAGCTTGTTGGCTACTCGCCAGAGCTGTTCGCCCAAAGCAGCGGTTGATTACGCAGACCGCCATCCTCGCGTTAACTCACGTTTCTCTGTAGGCTCTGTGTAACCCGCGACTTGATTGGAATGATTTTGTAGCTGGAATTTCCTGTTCCAAAGGCCTCTGGGAGTCGCAGCTGTGGACTGAGAAGGTTTGACTCGACTCTTCAGGGAGTCCTGATTACGACTGTCAGCCATCGCCTCGCATTGACTCATCACTGCTGTTAATTGGCCGGACTGAGGGGAAGACACACGTGTGGTTCAGCCACTGTACTTCCTCCAGTCCCAATGTGAGGACTCTGCAGTCGGGCTCCCCTCATTGGTTGTCCAGTGAAAAAAACACATTGCGTGGATGGATACATACTGAGGAAAGAATATGTGAACCCAGGAAAAGGAGCAAGGCTCGGCCGTGTCGCACTACAGCGGCGAACTGAGCCTTAACAAATTCAGATAGAAGTATTTGTTTTTTTCATTTGGTTTCACCCACCAAAATGAAGTCCTATTGATCGGAATGGCAGAGTAATGAAGCACTTTCGACATTCCATTGTGGAGGCTGGTGGGTCTATCGGATCGCCTGCCACCGATGACAGAGAGAGGTCAGAGGTCATTCACTTGAAGCCCAAATGGACGACAAAAACCCAGTGGCTGTATCACTGATGCAAATTTAAAACATCATTTCTCTTTAAGCCCTTGAGGGTCAGATGGTTTTCATTACACGACACTAATACTGCAGAAGCTCTTGTGATCTCACAGCAACTAAACATTATTAATAAAAAATGATGTCCTGGTCATCAAGGGCAACAGCTTCTGCCTGAAACAATGCACTATGTCTTCTTTTACTTCACAAGATCTGCTGACTTCCTGAAGAGAGACCCAATTTGTAGAGTGAGGTCATTTGCAAATGGCTCATTAAATTACCGCATTAAGTTAGACGGAGGAAAAAGCACATGTCATACGTTATTTTGATTGAGATGGTTCCCATTACAGAAGGACATGTCGTCGTGAAGGGCTTAGGAGAGGAACGCTGGGTAGGAAAGAAGTACGGCTGAATCTAGATGCCTGATTATCATTTACATGAATGATAAGTACTTATCATCCACATTTGTGCCACTTGAGAGAGTGAGAAGAACTAAACGTTTGATATGAGGACATGTTGTGTGGTTTGTAATATTACCAAGCCTTGCTCCGCTTCCTTTCAACAGATTTCATTGCTACACCCGTGAAATCCAACGCACATCTTACAAAAGAAACCAAAAAAAACTGCCAAGCCAATTATATTCTGAGCCATTGGGGTTACACTGTTTTCTATCAACCATTACAAAGAGAAAGACCAATACAATAAATATAATAGGAACCTGTGAAATCACACCTCTGAAGGGCACTTTGGTCCAAAGCCGGCTCGTACTGAGTCAGGCCGTCTGAGCTGGAGTTTATCCCTCGGGCCTCCGCTCTGCGTCTCCCTGTGTAGTGGACGCAACCTTGCCCCGAGCAGACACAAGGACCGTGTATTGTCCGGAGTACTTGCACGCTCACAATGAGATGCAGCAAACCTCCCACCTGCTCTCAATACGCCACTACTCAAAAATGTGATTACCGGGTTCTTAAATAAAGGGCCACATAACACCTGCCCTGCCAGCCTGCACAGCCCGTGCGGCGTGACACGCACTATTGAAATGTACATTTCCTGGCTCATAGCTTCCCACATCAAAAGAAATGTGCTGAACCTGTAAAATAGGAAATGGGCTCGGAGGAAAAAAGGCCTGCAGGTCTTGAAGGATTTTTCCTCCCATTATCTGGGTAGGCAGACACACACTCCTGTACACTCATACATACACACAACCCCCCAACTGGACTGTTATCTGTGTGCAAAGCATCTCCACTAAGCTATCCACTTTACAAGACTGAGAACCCCAGTTCTCCCACCCCACACACAGTCACCCCCACCAGCATGCACACACTATACGCCCTCACACGGGGGAACATATGCAGTTAGGTGTTTCGAATCGATAAGCATGCTCGACACGCACCCTCCCCGACCGTCGAACAATTAGCCCGATAAGTATCATTTAATGTCCTCCCCCAAAGAGGGGGATTCAGGCTACTTTCAAACAAACGCACCTAATTCCTCATCCTGCTCCCTCCCTCATTATCTCCCTAAACGGGGCTTCAACAGGAGAGCAGGTGTTGCGCTGCAGTGGAATGATTGTTTTGTCAAAGAAGGTTTGATGGGCTTAGAACCGAGGGGTGAAGGTCTGTAGGTGGGGGAGGTGGCGGGGAGGGGGAGGGGGCTGGGGTGGGAGGGGGGGCTCTGGTGAGGCAGCTGACTTACAGTGTACCAGTAATGAGGTAGAAGACATTGCTTGCTGCCACTTTATCTTTGCTCATTAGTGGGGATCAGCGGGCCTACAGAAGCCTGCGAGGACCAAAGTGCCCACTAGGAGCAGATCAGCGTGAGTCAATTATCACTCGTATATATCGTATTGTGCTGAACACAGCCATCCTCAGAAACAACATCTCAAAATATCAATTTACTGTAATAGAATCATTTTTTTTCCAAATCATCCAGAGAATACCTCCTTAACTCTGGACCCAGCAGGGGAATGAGCCAGTCAGTGGAAACATCACCATCATCGTCCATCTTGCTACATTAAAATCTAGTCCTACTCCCTCTTCAATAGTGTGATGTTGGCGTCCAACCTCAAATTCTCCCTGACAGCATTTAACTCTGCATCCTCTGCTCACAGCTTCTGCTGGGCAGAAACTCCCTTCCAGTAGTCCAAAATATCATGAAGGTCCTCGTCCTTGGCGAACTGCACCTTTTTGCGCAGGGCGTGGCCTGCCGCTATGTACGACGCTTCCTCTCTGGGGCTCTTCTTGTAAGGTCGGAATCTCTCCCAGATCCGCAGTGTGTTCTCAGACGAGTACTCAGGGCTGGAGGAGTAGCCGGAGCTGTAATTGTGGTGGCGAGAAGGTGAGAGCTGGGAGTAGGTGGCTTTGGCGTCCCTCTTGGTGCGGCCCAGCGGCTTCAGGAAGGAGGCCTTCTGGGCCGATGAGGGTGAGTCGTTGCCACCCTCGTAGTACAGTGCAGGGAAGGAGTGCCGGTGCTCGGAGCCGTGGTAGTCCGGCTGAACCTCCAAGTGGTGCTGCTGCAGTCCAGGGCCAACACCTGCACCTGCACCTCCACTACCGTTGCTACACCCCGTCCCACCCCCGTTCAAACTCACCCCACCGCCATTTACGTTTCCCATCCCGCTCCCGTTGCAGCCCCCTACTCCGCCCTTTCCTCCACTTCCACCCCCTCCGCCACAACCCGCGGGGCTGCCCTTTTCTGTTGGGTACTTGGGCGGATCACCGCGCTGCTCAGGGATGTCCACGCTGTACACCCTGTTGCTCTTGAGTGGTCCCGCAGGCGGGGCACCGCAGCGGTTCTTCACCACTGGAGTGTCGCCGCTCAACTGCCTCTGAAGGGGCCGCACTGCGTTAGCTGGGGGTGGGTCACGGTACGGAGGGGAGAGGAACCCCCCACCGCTGATGCCCGGCCGCTCAGAGAGGGGCATGACAAGGGGCACCGGGGCCATTGAGGCTGGGTGAGGTGGCTGATGTAGCTGAGGATGAGGGTGTGACTGAGGGTGAGGCTTGGGGGGAGGCTGGGGGTGAGTCTTTGGTTGCACCTTTGGAGAGGAGGCCATGATTTGATCTCCGAGGTGACCTGGAGAGAGGGGCAGGAGGTTGCGGGGGAGGGACGCGATGCAGGTTTGCGGCTGGGAGGAGGGCGCAGGGTTGCCGTTGTCAGCCGTGGTTACAACGTTAGCAGAGGCGTCCAGCTTGAGGGCATCAATGCAGTTGTTGATGATCTGGTTCACCTTGTCCACCTCCTTGGCGATAGTGGAGATCTCCGACGCCGAGCCACGGCCATCGTCATCTGAATCCTCCCTCGCCTCTGTCCCATTCTCAGCACCTCCTCGCCTATCCACAACGACTTCCCCTCCGATCACTGCTCCGACCGCTCCCAGCCCAGCATCCCTCCCTTCGCCTGCCGCCCCCGCCGTCCTCACGTCCATGTAGTTGCTCTTGCCACCTATTGCCTCAGAGAAGGCGCTGGCCATTTTTTCTACCTGTGGCAAGGTGGAAAGGCGGGATGAACTGGTGGTGGCAGAACCCTGGAGCATGCCTGTGCTAGAAGAGGCAGACGGGGGCAGCTTGCCTCCTGCTCCCCCCGAATGGTGGTGCTGGTGATGAGCTTGATCCTGGAGACGCTGCATGGCGCCCGAGTCATTAGCCACAGCAGCAGCCGCCTCAGGACCGTACCTGAAGAAAAACAGATCAACTTTAACAATAATAATAATGACACGCAGTTTCATCATCTGATCTCATGCAGTGTAAATCGTTTTCGACATTGTCCTAAACAGTAGGGTTGCCAAATTGTTAAACATTATCCTTTGACAAGTGTAATATGTCCTCTCCGTGATTCCAAGAGCTGACAGGATCCTCGCTGTGGTTCGAGGAAAATGTCAGAGGATGGAATGGAATTCATTGTAATGGCAAAAGATTATAATCGGGCCCTTAAGACTCAACAAACATTAAAACTTGTGAGGTACCTCATCTCCAAAATAGTTTTCTTCACACAAATAGCCTTCTGCTTCTCTTCCTGGATGCGTCGCCGTCGGAGACAGTAATAGACCAATCCGAGCACAATGACCATGCCGAACAGACATCCCAAGATGGTCATGATGTAGTGGGTAGTTGTGGACGGATTGACTCGGGGGTCCTCTGGTCCCGTGGCCCGTGTGGTGAAGGACAGACAGGTGTGATTGTAGTGTTGGGATTTGCTCACAGAAGCCACACAATAAGTGTAGTTTGTGTGCGGTTTTAATTTGTCCAAAGTTAGTACCTCCTTCTTTTTTTTAAGGGGCTTGATGTCTTCGCAAAAACTTTGGTTATACTGTGACAGGATGTACATCTTACTGTACGGCCGCGGGATCTGCACCAACAGGGTGGCGGTGTAAAGGGACACGGTCTGAAGCTTCATGGAGATCTGATGGGTGTAGGTGGGGTCGGCAGTGGACGATACGGTCGGTTGGTGGTACAGACCCTGGTCGGGGTTGTCGAAGCCCAGGCCTGATCCATCCTGATCTGGTGTCTGGGAAGTCATCCCTGGTATTATCACACCATCCCGGCACATGGACAACAGAGTGTATCGGGCGTTCCTTCCGTGTCCGGGCACCGGGCTCAGGAGAGGGTACCCGTTCATTTCCAGAGGGGTCTCGCACTGGAGGCGGTCGTAGGTGTGCGTGACGTTGTTAAACGCCTCCAGCCAGGTGAGGAAGCTGAAGAGGTCACAGCCGCAGTGGAACGGGTTTCCCGCCAGCTCACACACCAGCAGCCTGTTGAGGACGGTGAAGGTGGACGGGTCCAGACGGGCCAACTTGTTGGAAGACAAGTCCAGGCTGCTGAGGCTCGGGCACTCCCAGAAGGCGTTGGTGGCAATGACCTCAACAAGGTTGTGCTGCAGGAAGAGGCACTGCATTCGACCCAGACCTCTCAGCATGCCCTCAGTCAGGTTGGTCATCTTGTTGTAGCCCAGCTGGAGAACCTGAGACCCAAAGAGAAAATGTCCTCATCACAACTAATTGCTTTTATTTTGTGAAGGTTTTGTCTGACATCGGCTATAGTTTAGTTTCTTAGTTCTATAGTGTGTCAACGCCATCTGTTTACAGGAGGCCTCAACTGGAGTTTTTGTTAGGATAATAATTATTTGAATTATTATATATTATTATATATTTTAATGGCAACACACTACACAAAGCCACATTTGTGTGAGAATGGCACTGCCAGATGTTTGGTTGTAAATGGAGGATAGAGTTGTGTTGTCGGACCTGCAGGTTGGCCTGTCCAGCAAAGGCCCCGTCCTCGATGTAGCTGATCTCGTTCTTGGTGAGGTTCAGGTCCGTGAGGTTGGTGAAGCGGTACATGGAGGTGAAGAGCACCGCCTTGAGTTTGTTCTCATTCAGCCTGAGATCATGGACCTGCGGGGGACGAGAGAGAAGACGGCTTTGGGTCATGCCTTCTGCCGTCTGGGAGCTAAGCAGCCTATTGGACAGCGTACTTGTGGCGAGTAATTCCCCCCGTTGTGCATCGGGGCACGATCGGTGTTTTTAATCCTGAGATGTAATGTTGTAGTGATGATGCTAGCCGCGGCGCTGGTTAATATTAAAGCACCCAACGGTTTCATTATGGCTGTAAAATGCAGATGGTGAGTGACTAAATAACATGTACAGCTTATATGACTTGTAAAAGTTAAGATGTACGGGAGGTAGTACTGGGCTAGTTTCACTGAATGTCTTCGGTTGTGGTTGTTGTATGCCTCCTACATCATCCTCACAGACACAGAATGTCACCGGCACGGGTGAAGCTGGCAGAACGATTGGATTGATTATCATAACATTTTATGAAGAAGATGCAACATGCATCGCCACAACATCACAAGCCCGCAGGAAGCCGCAAACATCACTATCAAACACGAGGTTTCTGTTTAGCTCAGAGCGCATGAAGACACGCGGTTCAGGAGCGCTGCGTGAGGGGCCTCGCTGACCGTGCTGTTGATGTGCTGGGGGATGGTCTCGTACGGAGGCTGGTTCTGACTGCAGATAGCCAGCCACTACGTAGCCTTTGTCCCCTTCGATCAGCCAGCAGTCGCCCCGCACGCCGCCGGGCAGGTGGAGGAGCAGCAGCGCAGGCAGCAGGAGGCGGAGCCACGGGGACGACGAGCCCGGTTGGCCGGCCATGGTCCGGGTGAAGAGCGTTTGAGATCGGAGGGAACGAAAGGCGGCAGTGTTCTGCGGCTGGGCGGCGAGCGGGCCGGGTCCGAGTGGAGAGCGGCGTGAACGGAAGGAGGGCGTCTTCGCAGCGATTACAGCTCAGCCTGCAGCGTGGCGCCAAGTCCTTTCCCCATCTTAGGTGTTCCACGTCGAAGGGTTTTGGAAACTGACTCCCCAGCAGCTACTCATGGCCTCTGACACCCGCACGACTCGACAAGGCTGATGGGTCTGTAAAACAAAGAGAGGGGGGATATCTACATGAATGATGACAAAACACATCGTACAATCGTATAATTAAATTAAAATTAAAATGATAAATATCGTATAATAATATCTAATTTCCCCAAATGGTTTTGAATGATTGCGTTTGTTTAGATGTGTACAAGACAAAGGAGTGTGAACCTGATCGCTATGCGTCCCAACGCCTTCAAGGTAATAAACTAACTGCCATGATTCTTTCATTTAGTCCTAAAAAACGAACGGCAAATACGTTTTGACTTTTCAAATGAAACCACGAACAAACCGCAGCTCGTTTTCACACATCAGCAAACGATGCACAGACCGTTTGAACAGAACTGGACGTCGCCAAGCCAATGAAAGCAACACAAACTCCTCTGTGCTGTCGTGGTTTACAGCCGCTTCTTTTGTTTGGACTTGGAGGTTTCTAATGAAACAGTGGAAATGAAACAGCTGCAGTTTTATAGGGTGGGGGGGGGGGTGGGTTGTAATTTGCATGTTTAACAGAATAATAGCTGACATTTAGCTATTTACCTCTCCCAGGGGATTAACCGTGGATTAGGCTCTAATCCAGGATAAAATGTGAGCTTTCTCATGGCCGCCGCTACCCACTCTTCTAATTTGTTTCCAAAGTTTGGATTCGCTCCAAAGAGAAAAGCCATCAAGCCACGACGTGAATGGCAGAGGATTCACGGTGGAAACCAGTGAGGAGCGGAATCTTCTTAACGTGCTGATGTGGACTTTCTGTCCGGTGTCTCTGTTCAGCTCCATGACGAGTGACCGGCGCCACCTGGATGAAGGTGTTGAGGTCACCTGTTTAAGGACCTTCTGGCGCCAGACGTCTCCGGTTGGACCCCAACATTACGCTGCTTCCTACCAAGTAATAAACCGTTAACTTCAGTTTGGGGATTTACTGTCGTGTCCCTTCTGGGTCGTGTCCCTCGTTATGTTGCAACTAGCCAGCCGGTCACAACACAATAAAATAGAACTTTGCTTCCTGGAGCCTTTCTGTATCTTTTGTATGAATGCAACAAATGAATATTGCGAGGCCTCCATCAGTGGCAGCGCCTTCAGCGATTCACATGAACATCCTCAGGATTGCCACTTTGAGTACGCTCCACGTCTCCACTTTCAAACACATTTCCCTTTTGGCCTCTCAGGTCGACGCTGCCAGACGAAGAAAATACAACCGGCTGTTAGAATTGAAGCTGGTGACATGATGCAAGCCAATCTACTCGGGAGTAATGGATGTCAGCCCAACCGGCCAATCCCGGAGAGCCTGTCCTTCTCGTCCCCCCTGTCTCCACTCGCACCTCGCTGAGCCCCCCAGTCACTTCTTATCTGTGCAGAAAACACACCCGAAGCGTCCCTCAGTCCTCTCCTCAACTTCCTCCTTCAAATTGCTATCGACAATTCAATTCTTCCACCAGGGGACAATTTAACTTCTGACCCGGCTCTCCGAAGGCCGGCGCCCCCTCGCCACCCGGATAATTACTAAAGTCCCCCCCTAATAAAGTGTTGTGTGTTCATCAGGGAAACGTGTGGGTGTGTGTGTGGTTTCTGGGTGAAACGAGACCTCCTCTCATCCTGCTCCTCTTCTCTCGCTTTGAAGACACATCCAGGTCTCCTTGTCTTCAGTCTGTGGCTCGATTCGACGCGATTGCTGCAGAGACGTCGTCATGAAAGGAGCCAGTCGAGAGACGCTCGTCTCCAGTCAGGACAACGGCGACCGGCACACAACTGGTTTTAATGTGAAGGGGCCATAATGATCATGAGCACACTGGTCCAGCTTTATCTTGCCATCCTCTCTCTCCCTCTCTCTGCTGTCTCCTTCTTTCTTCTGCCAGTTTTTTTTCTCCGCTGCCTTTCAAGTAGAAACACAAATGAATCTGCTTCATCGCCAAAACGCGAGCCGACACCCTTTGTGTGCTTCCTCATCGGCCTCCTTGCTGCTTTCATCACATTCTTGCCATTGATTTTATTTGGCCGAGGAGCCGGCGACGAGGCAGCCTTCATTTCTTTCTGCCTCCTTTGTGTTTAATTATTATCCCTGATAGCTCGGCTTAATTAAAGCTTTGCATCTGAAAAACAACACTAATGATGTCAGGTCACGGCAACAAATGGAAGGTTCCCAAAGTCTGGCTGGGAGAAAAACAAGGCGGTCCGTCCTCCTGGTGGGAAACGGGCCGGATGCAGAAGACAGCTCCTAGTTGAAAGTAACAACCTGTCGTTTTGTATTCCTGTACAACGGTGAGCGGCACGATGGTACGGTGTTCTTCATGATTGATGATAATCCACAAAATCTACAATATCATCTTCAGAAAAGATCTGCAGGAGAAAAGACACAGATTCTCTCGAGCCAGAGAAATATTGCTTCCTTCACTACTTTGTGTTTTAGTTACACAGGATTCACATTAAGAACACACAATGTTCTCCTGCATTCACTTGTGTGTAGCTGCGCTGGTTCATTAATTAGTTTGTTTCTGTGTATCCATCCGATACCAGCGACCTCACCTACAACCGATCGTCATGTGACCCCCTCCACCATTGACTCCACAATGACTTTCCAGATAATTACCGAACACACTTTAAACATTTCAGTCATTTGGATGCTCCGGTTCATCTTCGTCTCTTTTGCTCACCAGCCTTCACATCCAGAGGGCCGTTAGCCTCCATGCTAACACGAGCCTTCCCTCTCTAACCGCCTCAGCGGCTCGTCAGTCAGCGGTTCTCCTGCCGAGCATGAAAATACCGTTATTCAGTGGTGCTGGAGGGGTTAATCAAAAATAAAGGTAAGAAAAAAAACCTCCGACAATACTAGAAATAAAGGTTATGAATATTTCAACAGCGGTGTCGTCGGGGTAATTAAATGTGGTTTCAAACCTCCCAGCGAGGTTCAACTGATGAATAGCAGCCTGCTATTTCTGCTCTGCTCTCATTTCCTCTCTCAGATCCACTGATCCTTCCCATCCTCTCTGGTTTGCTTCATCTGTTCTCTCCTAAGCGCCTTTCACAGAAAGGGTTGGGTTCTCGTTAGATGACAATGGAACAGAGTCTCCTTTGGCCCGATGTTCCCGCTGTGCGTCTCCACGTGGCTCCGCCTGGAGGCCCGACGCCGCGCTGTGATTGGTCACAGGGAGTCATGATTGCTTGATTTCACGACGTTGTCAAATAGCGGCTCCGCGCTTCCCGGCCTCGCTCTCCGGTTTCTCTCCCAGATTTAAAAATAATGACATTCAACAAAGCCAACAGCAGATCCTTGTGAATAATCCTCATCTTTCCCTTTTTCGTTGGAGTGTGTCGATCGGATTTCTCAAGTAATGAGCTTCCTCGGCTGAGGAGGCATTAAATCTGAATGCAGTAACTCCTCAGTCTGCTGTTCCTCTGTGTCTTAATTACTGGTAGAAACCCAAGCAGGACCTCAGCTCAGGCCTGAACCACCGGGGGCGCCGGTCCACCTTCGCATGGAAATGAGGGTCTAAGGGGGAGCAGGACGATGACCTGATGGGGGAGGGAGACTTTTTATCCTTTTATTATAAGTTAAAAGAAATGCACATTTTCCTGCGGACTGTGTTTAATCCGAGAGGGAAGAAGGACTACAACAATAATCCACCAGGAACGGCGAATTGTTTCTCCTCTCTTGTTTTGGTTTGCAGCTACACAGGAAGGAGGAGAGCAGCACACGTTTCACACGTGCACACAATCACACAATCACACGTGCACACACTTCACACATGCACACATGGAAACCTTCCCGTGTGAGTGTTTGGCTCAGTATTCACAGCAGCGTAGTGGAAAGGACGTCAACGACAAACACGTCCTGTGGGGAAAGTGGCTCACCAGGAGAAAACCTGCAATATGTTTCTTTTCTTGCAATTTGTTCAGCTTCATTCCTTGGCATCGTTTTTATTTTTAAGTACAACAAATAATAAAATAAAAAATGTGTTTTTGTGTTGGTCAAACGAACAGAGGACATTCACTCAGGAGGACGCTGTTGGTGTCCCGTTAATGAATCAGATCTGTGACACTTGAATCAGGCTGGATTTCATCCTCTCGCAGGCATTTCAACGCAGGGGGGGGGGGGGGGGGGGCGCTCCGGGGGGAGTCATCCGTCAGCGTAATTGCATTTGAAGGGACCCGCTAAACGCAGCAGCAGCACAATGCAAACACACGGTCGCTCAGCACGCCGCCCGACGGAGGAAGAGGAGGAGGAGGAAGAGGAGCGAGGAGACACCTATGACATAAGATCGACTTATGGTCACACATTGTTTTTAAACACTGAATATCAAAAAAGGAGACTTTTCCCTCAATTAGTACAAAGACACACACACACACACACACACGCACACACACACACACGCACACACACACGCACACACACACGCACACACACACACACGCACACACACACACACACACGCACACACACACACACGCACACACACACACACGCACGTGTCATCTTGGGTCAGCTGTAGGATATGACGAAGGAACGTGGTCTTTGCCACATTAAAGCCTTTGAGGACGACCTCACACGTCTTTATCTCCCTCACAGGAGGCCGGCGCCACGGAGCGACCAGCTGACACGCGGCGCCACGGAGCGACCAGCTGACACGCGGCGCCACGGAGCGACCAGCTGACACGCGGCGCCTCTCGGAGGCCGCGAGGTGCCGCGAACCCACATAGTCAACAGATGCTGAAGTTCGTACCTCATGCAACGTCACAAGCCCACCGAGACGAGAGAGGTGAGGAGTGACATCACACTGCGACATCATCATCGTCACCCAGCCGCCGCTGTGCAGATGTGAACAGAAAACCACAGGAGAGTCTTTTCTTTGCAGACGTCACGTTTGCACTCTTCCCCTTAAGTCCACGGCTCGCACTTCCCAGCATGCATGTGGGCGCGTTAACACCGGGGAAACGGAAACAGAGCGGGTTGAAGCTGACTAGAGATTCAGACACTGATCCTAACCTGGGGGGGGAGTCTGCAGGTTTCAGAAAGCCACATTTAAACTTGTAGCGCTAACACACACTGACTTTCAGACCACTTTGAAAGCAAAAGTAATTAAAGCTGCTGGTAAAATGAGAATCCTTGTGTTTGAACATCGCTAATGAAACAAGAGACGAGCAGGAAAAAGAGGTGAAAACAGGAAATGGAACACAAAGAGAAGCCAATCAAACTTTCTAATGAAGCAGATTTCATCCACTATTGAAGATGAAACATGATCGACCAGAAAACACAGCGTCAAAGAGTTCCTTCAAAATAAGACAATTCACATCCTCGTTCAAACAAACCAAGTGCAATCACCATATCTGATCGGGGGGGGGGGGGGTCACGGCCAGTCGTCCACTTAAGAAAAGCTGAGACATTCTGCTTGGTTTGGTTCATTTCAGGACACCAATGTCTTTTCTCCATGAACACTGTTCATTCTCTGGATTCAGCTCCTCCTCCCCCGTCCTCCCCCTCCTCCCCCTCCTGCTCCCCCTTCTCTTTCCTTTACAGCTTCTATAATAATTACCCCCTGTCAGTTTATACTGCACACAATTCATCACCTCCTTTCCTTTTCTTCTCTGCTTTTTCTATGTTACTTTGTTTTTTAGGTGAATATGTCCTCACTCACTCCCTTCCTTCTTTCCTTCCTTCCTTCCTTCCTTCCTTCCTTCCTTCGGCACCTCCCCCTCTCCTCACACCTTGACCCTGTGATCCACTCGGCCTTCTTCTCCTCTCGGCCCTGAGAAGCTTCCGTTAAAAGCCTCCTGCCTGTATTTCACATCTGTTCCGTCGCACCTCCTCCTCTTTCTCCTCTTTTAATCCACCTCTTCTTTCTTTTTCTCTCCTTCCATTTGAACCCAAACCTTTCGTTTCCTTCGTTGCTCTTAACCTGGTTTTTTATAATAAAGTGTTGCCTAAAACTAACCGAACTTCAGCAGATGCTGAAGTGAGGGGGGGTTTAATGAGGGCCTGGCAACCCAGATGTCACTGCACAGATGTGCTCTGCTGCTCCATCCAGGTATGAATACACAGCTGCTCCTGCCGTCACATCCGCCCGCTGATCAATCACTCAACCCCCCCCCCCCCCCCCCCCCCCCCCAACTCTCCTGGGGACAGGAGCCCTGTCCTCCGGTACACATCGCTGATGAGACCTTTGACCCCGTTAGATGGGCTCTTACGTGTGAGGTGTCACAGCCACGGAGCCTCGGCCCCCTCATGAGGCGTCCATCGATGGAGTCACGGAACAACGGAGGGAAGCTGTGAAGGGCCCTGAACATTACTCAGACCATCCGCCCTCTCCTCTGCACCGCTCGCTCGAGGGGGGGGTCTCTGTGTGGGAGGGGGGGTCTCTGTATGGAGGAGGAAGTCTCTATATGGAGGAGGGGTCTCTGTATGGGGGGGGTCTCTGTATGGAGGAGGAAGTCTCTATATGGAGGAGGGGTCTCTGTATGGGGGGGGGGGTCTCTGTATGGGAGGGGTCCCTGTATGGAGGAGGAAGTCTCTATATGGAGGAGGGGTCTCTGTATGGGGGGGGGGGGTCTCTGTATGGGAGGGGTCCCTGTATGGAGGAGGAAGTCTCTATATGGAGGAGGGGTCTCTGTATGGGGGGGGGTCTCTGTATGGGAGGGGTCCCTGTATGGAGGAGGAAGTCTCTATATGGAGGAGGGGTCTCTGTATGGGGGGGGGTCTCTGTATGGGAGGGGTCCCTGTATGGAGGAGGAAGTCTCTATATGGAGGAGGGGTCTCTGTATGGGGGGGGGGGGTCTCTGTATGGGAGGGGTCCCTGTATGGAGGAGGAAGTCTCTATATGGAGGAGGGGTCTCTGTATGGGGGGGGGGGGGTCTCTGTATGGGAGGGGTCCCTGTATGGAGGAGGAAGTCTCTATATGGAGGAGGGGTCTCTGTATGGGGGGGGGGGTCTCTGTATGGGAGGGGTCCCTGTATGGAGGAGGAAGTCTCTATATGGAGGAGGGGTCTCTGTATGGGGGGGGGGGTCTCTGTATGGAGGAGGGAGTCTCTGTATGGGGGGGTCTCTGTATGGAGGAGGGGTCTCTATATGGAGGGGGGGTCTCTATATGGAGGAGGGGTCTCTGTATGGGAGGGGTCTCTGTATGGAGGAGGGAGTCTCTGTATGGGGGGGTCTCTGTATGGAGGAGGGGTCTCTATATGGAGGGGGGGTCTCTATATGGAGGAGGGGTCTCTGTATGGGAGGGGTCTCTGTATGGGGGGGGGGTCTCTGTATGGACACATCTGATTACTGGAAATGTCACTGCTGAGGCCTGAGTGGCCTGAAGGCTCTGTGAGGGCTTCTTATCTTTACTCACATCTCACATCGTCTCCAGCCTTTTGTTTTTGAACCCTTCTGACCGCGTCAGCTGCTTCTCACGGCGGTCAGCTGCCGAAGGTCCCTTAGATGGAGCATGAAGTTCAAATTAGGCTGTGTCAGGTCAGTCAGTAGCAGTCCAGCCCCAGTAGATGATTCTCCCCACTGTTGGACATCAACTTTGCCAAGATGACAATCTAAGCTCCCAAACATCTGCATGCCGCTGGAGAATGGACCAATAGAATGGTCTTAGAATGACTGCTGCTAGTAAATGTTATTGTTGCTATTGGAAAGTGTCTGAAGTTGAGACTGTCAGGTTCAAACCTTCTGAGTCAGTTTGAACCACAGATTTACTTTCACAAGCTGTTGAGAAGAGAAGCCTCAGATATACATTCCCTCATAATAAGAAGAAGAGAGTCTCAGAGAATGGGAGGCTCTCGTTTAACCGCCTCCAAACAGGATCATTTCCTCTTTGAAACAGAGGCGATGCAGAAGAGCAGAGCCCCGATTGGCCCATCAGAGTCTGTGTCGCTCTCAGACTGTTTGGCAGCGACGAGCGAGATCTGAATCCCTCGCTGGCCGAGGCTCAAACCATGGCGATGCTTCGCTGCTTGTTTGTGTGCACGGAACCAGGCTTAAGCTGCAGAGACACACACACACACACACACAGCTCCATGCGCCAGTGAATCACAGATGGAACTGGTTCCAAATCAAACTCAGCTGGCATGAAATGTTGAAAGCGAAGCGGCTACGGGAGCAAAGGGCTCCGGGAGAGGCAGCGCCCGCGGCCACCGGCGGATAATACTCCAAACTCATTCATGCCGACGGAAAATGAGGGTAATTCTTGTATTCATAACCCGCCATCACAGCGTGCACGAGGCATTTACCTCATGAGCTAAATACTGCAGCAGAATCGTCTCCTCAGGAGCATCGATGACACGACCGAGTTTCAGCATCAAACTCACACAGGAAGGCAAAGCAACACTCTCTCTACTTTCAGAGCAGGACCAGCAGGCGCTTCATTGGGACGCTGGTAAGGTCTCCTGATGGTCGCAGTCATTTTCACAAAGATGCCCCCTGGAGTTCAGCCATTCGGCCCCAACCGTGTGTCTCTCTGTTACGCTGATCTCAACAGTGACGTTTCCGTGGTCTTTGAATACTAAAATCTAAATCAGTGTATCATGGAGTCCTTCAGGATCCTCCTGCGCTCCATGTTCACGTTCATGGGCGTCACATGACGACCAGTAAACGCGACACATCAGGAAAAGAGATGAAAGGTGGAGGGATGCAGGAGACCAAATCACTGCCGTCTCTCCTCCAGATTCAGACTCAGGAGAAGAAGCAGGTCAGCGTTGACTCCAGAGCGCTGGGGCGACACTGTCCCGCCAAAATAAGAGAGCGGAAGGGTGATGGATGAAGATGACTGAGAGTAAAGAGGCTGTAAGAAGAGCTGGATGCAGAAACACGTCACTGCTCCGCTCCACACAGATTAGTCTCACTGAGAGACAATGCGATTGAAAACGGGAGTAATATTCTATAAGTGGATGTTGGTAAGAGGGAGAAATAAGCTATTAAAGAGCTTAGTTAGCGGGTGAAACCAGAATAAACCGTAGAGGACGTTGAAGAAGATCCAGGAGGTTGGATGTTTCACTCGCTGACCTTTTCTTTCTCTTACAGTAAGTCTTATTAAAGAGACGGACATGACGTCTCCTCAGGAGACAGCGAGACAAAGACATGGCTTCTGAAATACAAGTTCAAGAAAGAAGAAAAGGGACCAATGGGAACGCTCCCTCCCTACAGACCCGGGATCAGTCCTGGTGAACGGACCCGGAGAGGAAGACGTTGTTTCAGTTGCCTGGTTACAGCGAAGGCCGATCCACATGAACCACACGACACCTTTCAGAACAGAGTTTACAACGAGACCAATCAAATGGATCCATAAAGTTATTAAGCTTAGGTTCTTTTCCTTTGGCAATGGGAACTTCACGTCGTTACACGTCACTTATTCACGTGTTCATCATACCCTTTTTACTTCAACAACAGAAACACAGGACTCACAGAGGGCGAAGGCAAAGGAGATGGAAAAGCGTTGTTCTCCTCTGTGAGGTGTGTTTTCATTCAGGTAACGCTTCCCTCTCAGAGACAGAGAGGAGGACAAATGAGAAATCATTGGTTCCAATCAACTGGCTTCACTCTGCAGGTCGCAGGCGCCCGTGTTTTCCCCCAGAAGCCACAATCAGGAGGGCTGAAGCTCCGCGTCTTCGGCTTCGGCCTCTAATGGCGCCGCCATCACTGAAGGAGCCGAGTGCCGGTTTGATTCGCCTCCACGTCCTCGTCTCTCGCCTCCCAACAAGCTCTTATTCTGTCTCTTAGTCACACGTCGTCCTCGTTGGGTTTCACTCAAACTCGGCCCGCCACCCACCTGTCCCCCCGTCCCCCCTGTCCCCGTGCGCTATCGTCTAGCGCTACATGTTTACAGCTACACGCGTTTCCAAAGAAGCTCTAATCGCTGTGAAATGGCAGCGTTCTCACCTTCTGCTTTACGGTTTAACACAAATAACGGAGATCGATCGCCAACAGACGGAACAACGCAGATAGAAATGAAACACGATGCACAGAGAGAATGAAAGCTTACCCAAACACTATAACCAGGACTAATAATGTCCTCTGTAATCTACTAATCTCACACCAATCCTGTAGTTCACAAGGGATTAGATGTACAAACGCTGAAGAAAACCATTTCAAAGGTAAAGTAGTTCACGTTTCACTCATTTCAAATGAAAACAGACGGTAAAACAGGTTTCACGTCTCGAAACCGAAATGAAGTTGGTCTGTGGAGCCGGATGAAGCTTTACTGGGAAACCAAAGCCTTTCATGTTCTTTGCTTCGTTTGTTTCACTTTCATTACCTGATTACTTCCCTTCAGGCCCGGACCTCCGTCTAATGCGGATCAAATAAACGACTCAGCATAAGTGTGTGCTAACAGGGCCGCGGCCATTAAGCAGGGGGGGCGTCGTGGACTTGTTTCTTATTTTAGACTTTATATCATGTGATTCCATGACTGAACAGCGGAGGACATCTTGTTCCCACATTCTCTCCTGCGAGCTCCCCAACTCGTCCCCCCGTCTCTCCCCCCTCGGACAACGTGTCCTCAGAAGTGTGAAAAGCTTCAGTGTGCGAGGTGTTACTCTCCTAAAACACGCAGCGTAGCGTACGGGTGTGTGTGACGGCGGGGGGAGCTGCTCCTCACCAGGTGGGAGGCAAGGGACAGGAAGTGAGACAGGGGGACGGGACGAGAGACGCAGCGGGAGGACATCACGTGAACAGATTTGCAGAAACGTGTCAATCGAAGGAGAAATTCTCAAATGAATTCCTTGAGAGCCTTTATGGGATCATGTGATCTCCTGAGGAGTTTTCATTCATTTAATTGAACTTGACTGATGCATTTGTACATTATTAGTAATATCTCATGGTTTTTATTAGTTGTTCTCTTCCTGCTGCCTCCATGTCTTTCTCCCTCGCTCCAACCCAGACAGGCCATCGGGTACTTTTGGGTTTTTGCTGGTTTAAGAAAGGTGCCGTCTGCTTCCTCCCTACTTCCTCCTGACTTCCTCCTCGCTGGCATTTTAATTGGCTTCTCAGTCGCTCACTAACCTTTTCTCTTCTCCCCATCACTTGTCCTTCTTCTCTCCTCATTGTCTCACTTGCTCGTTTTCTTCTTCCTCTCCATCTTACCATTGTCAGTAAATCCTTTTGCCTTCCACTTCCTGCCTCCTCACATTCTCCTTCCTCCCTCCTTTTCATCCCGTCTTCCCTCCCTCTTGGTGTTTTATACAATGGCTGCTGACATTTCGGGCTTCTTCTCCCTCGTGGCCTTAATGCCACCTTCTTTTCTTTTTCCTTCATTTGACAATCTTTTTTCAGTAGCTCTTTTTTTTCGGTCCATCTGCGACACCAGTTCTTCCTCTTCCCCACTTAGTGGTCCCTCCCGCCTCACAGGAGGAAACCGTTTCCTCCATCTGAATCCTTCCGTCTGATCCTGTCTGTCCTCGGCGTGTCGTGTTCTTTCGCCTTTTCTCTGCTCCGCCGTCGCGCCACATTCACTCGGTGGACCTTTTGCCAATCGCTCCCGCTGGAGCCGCCGGCACAGAGTAAATCTGTGTGTTTTTACATTTTGTATTCAAAGTAATTCAAGTAAATTCATTTGTGCATTTCAAAGTCCCGATGAAGCCTTTCTTTGACCCTTTTAAATCACCGCCTCTCTCCTTTTGTTCTACGGTCCGTGTGAAAGGCCTGATAATGACCCTCTGGGAACGTCGCGCTATTCTCAGATCGTCCCATGAGACCCGCTCGTCCGCCTCGTCTCGCCTGGAGACGACGGCACAGGACAGAAGTTCAAGTAAACTCCAGCATTTAGTTACTTAACAGACACACTGGGTGGATCGAATGTCCCATCCACCTGCTCCATATGCAGCGAATGGTCCCAGTGCATAGCCTTATCCCATCTGCACCCCCCTTCTCCATCTCTCATCTATCTCTCACAAGGTTTATACCTTGTAAATTCCACACTCTTATCTGGTTTCCAGCTTTGTATCAGATGTAGAGTTTTCCTCATGTTTGATTTAAAAACCAACTCACTCAAAGGGGAGAGAGGAGTTTACCTGTGGTGGAAACCACAGGTAAACTGGATGACCCCCCCCCCCCCCCCCCCCCCTCACCAAGGCTAATAAAACACTGTGATGTTTTAAAGGCTGATTGGGGACTATTTTTACATCTTCTTTTGACTAGTGTAAATAAGACATCCATTAATACACATTATCTATTCATATCTGTAGATTTGTCTTCAATTCACATTTGTAACATGCTGGTGTCTATTATTATATTACAGATGTTTCAGTTATCAGAGGGAGAGTTTTGATGGAGAATTAAAAAGTTGTAGAATGAAAGTATAAAAAGGAAATTAGGATGTAAAAGTTTCTTAACGAAGCAAAAACTAAAGCTTTTCCTTTTCTCTCTCAAAGCTTCAACGACACTGTAAGAAAAAGGCAAAGCGAATAAAAGAGCCCCCATGTCGGGTGCAAGGACTAAGTGCACTCAAGTGAGAGTGCTTCCATGCAGCTGCTCGTGAGTCAGTACAAGTGCAACGTCGCTGTAACAATCACAGGCTTCAATGCGAGTCCCAGAAGATCCTCCACACGTTACAAAAGCTCGTGTCCAATCGAAGGCTCAAGGTCGACGGTTCACATGCTGGTTCCACGATGGGGAGGCCTGAAGGAGTGAAAGATGAGGTCCCCTTATGTGACACAGCAAAACCCCCTCTGCAGATGGACACCAGCTCTGAAACGTGCAAGCTGAACTCTCCTCTGTTCAATGATGTTTCCTTATCAATTATATCCTGGCGTGTGAGACGGCGTGATTACCCACCCACTCAGACTAAAATCAATAATCACCTGCTTGGTTCTGCTGATGTTTAGCAACAGGTTGTTCTCTGAAAGGTCAATTTAATTGTATTGTTCACACTGGTGTGAAGTATGTACTGAATACTTTACGGGTTGCCTTGACAACACCTTTCTCCAAAAGTGGGTTGTTGGGCTTAAATATAACTTTATACAGAAAAAATAAAAATGATGATGGACTACAACCTGTTGTTTTGAGTTGGACGGACTCGTGATCCCCACAGGAGGAACCCCGCTGACTGAAGCTCAATCAGGTTGACTTTGCGTTAAAAGCTGCTGGATGGACGACGACATTTCGTACTGCAGGTTCCCAGGGAATGATTCCAGGTGGCTTTGGTCCAGAATACTACCATTAATATTCACTGTGGGATCATGTGTTTCTGTGTGAGAAACAGCAGCTCCCAGACACTGAGACCATCTGGGTCGACCGCATGGCCAGAAAGGAGGCGGCCCAACATCCGCTGGGCTCGGTTCCCACCTGAGCAGTAAACCCCTTTTAAGCTCAAGAAGACAAAAAGAAAACACAAAATGTCTCCAGCACGCCGGCCATCGCCGCGCATCGATCCCGCGTCCTGCAGCTCGTTAGCCACTTCAAACGGCTCCTCAGCGCCGCCTCCTAACGGCTAAGAATAGAAAGCAATCTGCAACCCGGCCTAATGAGCACCACCACCAGCCAGCCACCACGCGCGCACGTACGTGTGTGTGTGTGCGTGTGCGTGGAAATAACGCTGACCATCGTGTTTTCATCTCAGGTCTGCCAAGGATGCATTAGCATTAGCATCCTTCTTCCCTTTGCTACTTAATGTGGACATTAGCAAGGAGAAGTGGCAGAGCAGCGTCTCTCTGACGGACGCACCGTCACATCTGTCCCCCGTGGGAGGACTTGTCCGTCCAGGTGACAAATGCTGTCACCGCTTCAAGGGGAAAGAAGTGATAGCGATCAATGTAGGGAGAGGATCATCCTGCACGGCTACATGTCTGTTATGGACAGGCGTCATTAGCCTCGTTTCTATTCCTGCTATTGACATTTAGAGAGACAATCTGGGAGATTTCTGCTTCCTTTGATTCTGGTCACATTTCACTTAGGGGCAATAGATCACCTGTCAATCAAATACCATCACTTCCATTTTTGAATGAATGCAGTGAAATACCTGAGCGACCTCTGAATCCCCTCCGGCAACACCAGGCGCCTGACATCTTCAGTTCGGAGTCAAATGTCTCAACTGTTACTGGATGGACGGCCGTGCAGATTGGAACAGGCACTCATGTTCCTCACAGTATCAATTTGAATTATTTTCATCTCTCTATCATGAAGTCAGAAAATCATCCTGTTCAACGTTAGGCCCATGACAAATGACGAATATGTGCAAATGCTCACTGGCCTCAGCTGCACTCTGTTCATTCAGAGCACATCGGCAGGCACAGTGTCACGTTAAATTGCTTTTAAATTGCTTTAAAACCCATGAAGACAATGCAATGAGGAAGAAGATGTGGTTGGTAAGAGTTAACACGATAATGATGTTGGTAGGAAGTTTTCTACGGAGGCTTAACGGTGCATTTTGGACCAAGCGTCAGTATTTAAAGAGAGCAGCTTGGTGGACACGTGTCTCTGTGTATTGCAGGTGTGCGTCCTATTTATGCTGCAGACTCTGCGTCTTTACAACACACAACAATGGGAATAATTACCTGCAGTTTAATGCTCTCAGATCGTCTGCCAGTCGTCAGCGATGAAAGCCTGCAATGAACAGAAAAGCAGCCGTCAGTGTCGTCCTCTCTCAAAAAAAGGAGAGCAGTTCCCTGACTGGAGGGTAATTAGAGGAGGTTCCCTGATTGGTGCATTTGTCTCCATCAAAGAGCGCTAAATAGGATACGGTGCAGATGGGCAGGCTTTACATGGAGTAACAAACAGTGAGACACAATCACGGAGCCATCACATTAAAACATAACTCCACCAGCAGAAAGAAGCAATGTAGCGAAAGAGCCTGATGTTGTTCATCATCAGGAAGTTGTGCCGTTCATGCTGAGAGGGGTCGTGGTGACCGCCGCCTACGACACAGAGACCATCGGCGGCTCTGGGACACCAGTTACTTGTCTATCAGACGGTTCCGCGTGGGACTGCAGATCCCCAGTAGGATCCCATGTGACACACAGGCCAAAAGATCCACTTCCCTTTGACCTTTCGTCTGTTTGTCCGCTTATTATTTGGGATTGAGGGCGGATGAAATGTGTCAGACATGTTGGCGATAGGCGTCGCTGTCCAGGGTGCTGATTCCACAGCTCGTCCAACACTGGTGATCCGGAAACCCACAAAGGCCGGTGGTGTAGGGACCTTATGTCCTTGTTAATTGGGTGTAAGAATTACAAGTAGTTTATGTCAGAAACAGGACAAACCATGAAGAGTTGTAAAGACTGTTGTACAAAATTGTAGTTTTTCATTTATATTACTGATGTTTGTGATAGTAGTGACGTTACCAATGTTATTTCAGGTAACATTGTTCTTATATGTTACCTATCTGACAGTATTCGTATTGCTATATGTTGCTAAGACAACTGCTTGACTTCCTGTCACCCAAAAGTACAGGTTAGCTGCCTTCTGCCGGTTTGAGACGTTATTTCTTTTGCCTGACAGAAGCTCTGTCTTCCTCAAAATCCCAGGAGAACCAAACTGCTCTGACTCACACTTCAAAGGAAAAGAAAAAATGCAACACAATAACCTTTTACTGCGTGTGAATAAACTACTTGTTTGGCTTTAACACACAATACGAACATAAATGTCATTGTGTATCATAGGACACAAACAGCAGCCTTCTGCTGTCGTGCACAAAAAGAACCTTTAGAAATGAAAAGCAAACGTGACCCACAACAAGTGCTTCTTAGTGATTAACGCGTCACACGTTGTTTGTTGACAGAGGAGATGGAAGCTTTCCTCTGCATCCAGCTGTGAGGATTACCAGCAGAACTTCCTGTGATTCCATCTCCTGTGCGTCCGTCGCGCATTAAAGGCGCAGCAGACGGTCACACGGTCACAGGTTGGTGTGTCCACACGACGTGGGAGGAGAGCTCCTCAGAGGGGGGCGGGGAATGGACGAGCTGTCAATCAACACAGATGTCGGTGGGACCCAGTGGGAGTAAAGGCTCAGTTCATTTGTCTTCACTGGGCCACTTGAGCAAAACACAAGATGAATGGAGAGGACCCGACACACAGACACACACAGACACACACAGACACACACTCTCCAGGCCTATCACTGTTCTAGCTGATGAAGTGCTGCTCACATTGGCAGGTAATCTATTAAAATAACTGCCATTGTTTTTTGACCTTGATAAAGTCACTTGAGTGAGACCAATCAAGACTTTGAGTTGTTAGTGAGTGTGTGTGCGTGTGTGTGTGTGTGCGTGTGTGTGTGTGTGTTTCTTTGCTCATCCTAAAAAGGAAGGCATTTTTTGTGAGAGTGAGGACATTTTGAGGACATCTTCAAAGTGCTGCCTGAAGCATGACAGCTTCCTGGAGTACTGGGTTGTGTTAAGCTGTGCGCGCGCCTTGGCATCCACGATGTGTGAGTTTAAGCCCCTGATATTGTAAAATATGTAACATTTGTTTTTGGTGTTTTTTGTGTACGTTTCAAAGTAGAGACGTCTAATTGCCAGAAGTAACGCAGGCTTCAGTGCCAGTAAATTGATCAAAACCTACATGAAACTCTTGTGTCCTCGGGAGCATTTGTGTGACTTTGTGAGTGGAACAACACATCAAGAAGTAAAATAGTTCCACCGTGTTTCAGGACCAAAGAACGAGCACCTGTTTCTTAAGAGAACACACCTGACTCTCGTCGGCGTGCTGCAGAAAACAAAACGCTGAGCCGCTAGTCGCATGGTGCCTGCGGCCCAATGAAGGATGATTCCTCCAGCAGGAGGGGAAAGAGACGGGGGATGGGGGGGGGGGGGGAGTAACTCATCCCAGTAAGGCGATGCTTTAGATCATAGACTGTTATCCACAGTCGGCTTTACGCCCCACTGCTCCGTCACACGCTGCACTCTGCAGATACTGCTGCCCCCTAAGTCCTTTCAAGAGCATCCCACCATCTATAACAGACTGGAAAAATGAAAGCTCCAAAGAGGGAAGCACTGCAGTTAAGCTGACACACTTTAAAGTTTTTGTCTTTGTCAATGCTCAAAGTCTTTGGGAAGGACGAGTTGTTGAGCTCCGCTGAGCTTCATCTGTGTGCTCTTTTAAGGGGATGAGTGTGGCGAGAATATAAAAGGACCTAATGAAAGCTGAAGTACACAATAACAACAAATATCGAGAACAAGAGAAATGTACTACGGTTCCACTGAGGGTGGTGAAACACTCTGGTAGACTCTGATTGGGTTAATCACCAACCTGTTTTCAAACCAAGCTCAATTTTCAGCTAATTTAACAAGACCACTTTAATGCATTATTGATATCCAACACATTGTAAAATGTGACAATTACAAGCCGATTGATTCATCAAATATGTGGTTAATCGCCTTTGTCACTGAAATGAGCTTGCAAATGTGTTATGATTGATTAGCAAATCAAACGTCAATAGCTTAATAATTCAAAGAGTAAAACCCCAAAGGGAGAAAAGCATTGGGTTCATTATTAAGGTCCGGGCAGAGCTGAAGAATCCCAATCAGAACAGAATCTGACTGGCAGCAGAGTCAGATTCATGTAACCTGGAATCTGTGAGTAAGAAGTATCAGGAAAACAGAAAAGTGGAAATGTGTGTTGGTGAAAACTTTCACAATGTAACCTTCAAAAAGTACTGGAAAGCATCAAACGGATCCTCCAGACTTTGCTGAGCGTTTGCAAGCTGACTTTGCCGTAAACAAGCGGGTTCTGGGACAGCTGGAAGCCCCCCCCCCCCCGCCTCGCCAGAACATCACATGGACACACCATTCCCCCCCCCCCCTTCCCCACTGAGGGTGGGTTTATGTCCTCCCTCACTGAGGCATCGACACAAACACACTACGTGGGAGCCTTCCTGCAGTAGTGTGCAGCTAACGTTAGCAGCGCCGCTAACGAGATGCTCTGGGCCGGGCGGCGGCCAGCAGGAGCTGGGAGAGCGGTAGCAGAGCAGAGTTTCCATGTGGACACACAGCTTCCATCTGGGGGCATCGCATCTCATAGAAGTAGCTCACAAACAGCTGGTCGACCCCCCCGCCCTCCTGCGGAGCGAGAGGAGTAAAGCTGAAGCAGGTACAGAGTGCGGGAGAGTGTGAAGAATGGAGGTAATGACTGTAATTCAACTTCACTTA
The DNA here is from genome assembly GCA_021346845.1 of Apeltes quadracus. Lineage (NCBI taxonomy): Eukaryota > Metazoa > Chordata > Actinopteri > Perciformes > Gasterosteidae > Apeltes > Apeltes quadracus. Next base: position 19,329,841 of record CM037925.1, on the reverse strand, counting down.
AGGGAAAATGAGAATCGATGACTGCGGGCTTCAAGGGAGGCCGCGGGAACACGGCAGCATTCACAGGGCTCACTGGGACACAGAGGGGGGGGCACAGAGGTGGGGGAGGTGGGGGAGAACGACGGAGAGAGTTTGATTCGAGGCGAGGCTTTGAGGTGGAATGAAGAAGGAAGAAGTGCATCACCGGTTTGGTTTTTCATTCTCAAGTAGCCACCTCACATGTGAGTCACCAGCTGTCACGCCCCCAATAATGGACTGCAGTCACACACGCACACACACACACACACACATTAATCACTGCTGGGGGGGAGGCCAGCGGTGTATTTCCCTCGGGGCAGCAGTTCTTCTGCTGCTTCAGCTCGGCACCTTCTGAGTAAATGCAGCTCACAGGAAGTGCTGCGTTTGTTCTATTAGCCAAGTGCAACGTAGCTCGACCAGTCATGATGTAAATGAGGCGGAGCTTAAACAGAGCAGTAACAGAATATGCATAATTGATTTTTGACAAGCTGTCATATTTCCAATCTTTCATTATTGCACCTTTTTACCAGCTCTGACTCCATCCACGCAGCAGGCGTTGCTTTCCCTGAAACGTGCTGCGTCGCCTCACAGCAGGGCCATAAATCATCGCGCGGCAGTCCAGATGTGCGAGGCTTCTGCCCGGAGCCGGCCGCCTAAAGGTCGGCCCGTCACAGCGCTGCGTGCTTAGTGACGCCGTCCATGCTGCACGGAAATGAGGTGACACTTTCAATTACAGGCACTGCATTTCATAATTACACCCCAATTAGAGAGGAAGAGGATGGAGTCCTCAACATCTAATGGAGCGATCGGGGGAACGAGGAGAAGACGGAGATGACGGTGACGAAAGTAAAGAAGGTGATGAAGGTGAAGAAGGTGATGGATGTGCATTTCATTTAAATAACTACGACTCCGTTTGTGAGACACTGTTGCTTCTGCTCCCAAACTGCTCCTCCTTCCTCAGGAGAAGAAGTACGTCTGAGGAATGAAGAGGAGAACCCTGGGCAGCGCCTGCCTCTCCTCCGCGTGGTCCTGCTGGTCTCGGCGGGGGATGTTTGTGGCGTCCACCGGCAGCATGGCGAGCCGTGATGTGGAAAACACAGCCACACATCTGAGCCGCTGCCCCCGTATCCACGGTGACCAGCAGGGGAGAGTTGTGAGTGTATCGTGGCGCTGTTGTTGCTTTAGGTGTGCGGTATCTACATGTAGCCTCCTGTGACTGGGATGGAGACGCTCTTGTGAGTGTGTGGGAGTCTGGATCACGATGGAAGTGGTCGCGATTATTCTCTCCTGTCGGCGGAACACATTTCAACACGGCAACGCGACGTAAAACCATTAAATCCTAAATCCGTGATGCTGTAATTGTCTACGTGGCTGTTTGGATCGAGGTCTTATTACGTTTGATCATAAAGGAATCACCACAATGTGTGAGCGATAACATGTGATGAACCCTGATTTCACGTTGCTGTATGTGAAAGGACACAATCAAGGCTCTGCTGGGTGAAAGTCCCCCCCAGCTAAAGGGGACTTGTTATCCCAACATCCACAGTTGGAATCTCCATCCTGCCTTCAAAGAACCTTTTCCATGTGCCTCATTTTGACCCAAACCAGTTAGCTGATGCTCATTATCTCCTTCGGGAGAACAACGTCCACCTCCAACTGCCGCTGCGTCCCGAGGGCAACGAGGAACGCTGCTGTTATTCAGACGACCTCGTAACCACGGCCATCTGCACCCGTCACACTGCACCATCTGCACTTTCAATACCTGTTAAAACGGTCATGTGGGCTTTTTTCATTGCATTTATATCCTATAAGCTCTATTACCTTAACCTTTTACTTTTAGTAAAAGAGATTCCTAAATGCTTTGACAGGTTTACTTATTCAACGTACTTTAAGTCTGATCAAGCATTTCCACCGTTCGGCCATCCCTTCCATAGAAGAGGAGGAACGTCTCCAGAAGGGGGAGTGGGGGGGAGGGGTGGGCGTATAAAACGGCAACGAGGCTCTTTTTAAAACACACAGCAGACGTGAAAGGTGATTCCTGTTGAGGGACAAAAGAAGACAGACACTTCCTTTTTTAAGAGCCGCATCAATCACTTCACTGGCGGGACGCGCACGGAGTGACCTGTCGCAGAATCCCTGCTGACAAACGATTTCGCAGACGTGTATTTGGCTCGAAAAGCAGGAAGCAGATTGGCCAAACAGATGACGGCTCACAGGACCCGCCTCCAGCTGTTGAGGCCTCCAGCTGTTGAGGCCTCCAGCTGTTGAGGCCTCGACTCTTCAGGCCCGGCGCTCAATGACACACGGCGTTCTGAACCAATGTCAACGCGTCTTTGGCCACCGTCTCCAGCGTCTGGATGAGAGGACGATATTGGCCGCTCGGCAGGATGAGGGGGGAGGGTGGGGGGGGGGGGGGGAATGGGGGGGGGCGATCGCGGTGTGAACACGAGTCGTGAGCAGCGAGGCGATGTGAGAGCAGAGCGGGGAGGAGGACGGGGATGGCAAATAGGCAGCAGGGTGATGGACGCGGCCTGTCCCTACGGATGATGGAGTGAAGGTGTGAGCTTTCAGACGGCGGGTGGGGGGGGGGGCTTTCAGAGGGCGGGTGGGGGGGGGCTTTCAGAGGGCGGGTGGGGGGGGGCTTTCAGAGGGCGGGTGGGGGGGGCTTTCAAGCAAAGTGATGAGAGCAGAGGCTCGAACGGAGGCGAGAGGCAGGGAGCGGACCAGAGGGAGACAGATGGGAGGAATCAGGGCACGATGCAGAGAGGGAATCATAGCAGAGGGTTCAGGAGTGAGGGCAGCAAATAACAGACAGAGGGGACGGAAAGGAGGCAGCAATCACAGATAAGAGAAGAAGAAATGGGGAGGAAGGTCGAACCTTCTAGCAAGGCTCCCCAGGATTCCACACTTTAAAGACGTAAGTAATGTTGTAAATGGAAACATAACAAACAAAATGCTTAGCAAGGTTTGAACAAAAAACTTGCTCCACAAATGTCTTTTGTTCGTCATTCACAACAAGGATTAGGAAGGAAGTGATATAAAGAAAAGGAAGTATAAAATGAATAGTAGGCTGACTGACAACGCCGGCCTTTGGGGAGGGAGAAGCCATGAAATGGAGCAGACGGAGGAAAGTGAGTAATGTGTCTGTGCTGTCGCCCTAATGAGGCTCAGGTCTGCTTTACGGACGCAGTCCTGCACCCTGTCGATATCCACCCAGACGACTATCGGACGCATCGATGGTCAGCGCTCACTGCCAGGAGTCATAGGAGGAGTCACACTCAGCAGGGCACCACTTGCATGCTGGCTCGTTCAAATGACCTAAGCAGCGAAAACAGGATGTGCGGTCGCGGCTACGCAACTAAACAGCTTTCACCTTTCCTTCTCAAAGTGAGCGTCACTTTCTTGTTACCAAGATCACCACTGTTCCCCGACAAAAAAAGCATTTTGAAAAAAACTAAAATCACTCAAAGCCAAGCGAATGTTCCCAAATGGTTCTGCATTCGGGTGCAGAGTTCTGTAGATGCCAGAGGAGTTCTGGTTCCCCCGGCCGGGAATGTGACTGGTCACTTCGACTCAGACCAAAGGCTTTGGTTGAATGGAGACCATAAACTCATGTTTACAACGTACGCTGAGGGAGAAGTAGAGTCAATTTCTATTAGTGTTTTGGCATTGAAGTCCCTCTGCAGCCCTTCGCCCCTTGTCTCCAGGGGGTGTATCCATCGTAAACTCAAATCCTGCAGTACCTTTGGGTCGCAGGTAGATTTTCACTCCGTCCTGAATTGATGGTTACAACACGTAGTGGACAATGTTGCTTGTCCTATTTTTTCCAAATAAAATGAGGTTGAAAAGTGAATTTCGTCACTTATCTAGGGCAACGCGAGGTGCCCCAGATATGTGATGAGAAAAGACCTGAGCTCTGCTCTGCGCCTGCGTCCATCATCTGTGGATCGGGCCGCTCACATGGGGCAGCTCGCTTCGTCAGACAGGTCAGTGGACTTCAAACTGTGACCCAACCCTCAGTCATTCTGCTCATATTGATATCAAAGATATAAATGATGACGAGGCTGTGTTGATACATGAGTTATATGCTAAAGAGGGGCTGGGCTGTGAAAGGTTATAATGTTATAAAGAATAGGAAAATAAACATCTTTTACTGGATAGAAGGGCGGATTAGACAAACGGGTTGTTTTGGTCATCATTTCTAGATATTTGACCAGCAAACCAATTGGACTTGGCAACATACTTCATACTTTGTATTCCAAGTCACCATTTTTACCATAATATTTACCCCAGTGTGGTTTAAGATGCAGGCTGTTCATCTTTCAGGTCACAAGCCGAAGTGTAAAATCAGCCGAGTGGGGCCAGAGCCAATCAGAGGCTGCGGCAGCGTGAGCTACACACATGGAAAGCGTCTCATTGAAGTCACAGTCTGCGTGAGCTTCAAAAGCCAGCTCTCCTTTGTCACAGCGAGACGTGCTCTTCATTCGGATAACTCACCCTCCTCACATGCTCCTTCACGCGCCTCTTACAGAACTAAGATTGCATTTCCTGAAGTGAAAGAGAGAGAGATAATTCATTTTCTGGAGTCTAATAATAAAAGTATTGGCAAACAGTTTGCAGCCGAGGTGTTCAGAGGAAACATCTAATAGATCTTTTCACTAAAGTTTCCATGTGTACACATAATCAATATTTCAAAACAATTACCTTTTTCTCCTAACTGTGTGGTTTTCCACGCCGTTCCTTCCATCTGACCGACTCTCCTGGCTGAGAAGGAGAACGTGTAGCGACTGTTCCTTTATGGAACCCCGTAGGGAAGTAATGAGACATCAGACCTGTTGTCCCTTTGACGCAGCGTGAGAGAGCTCGTTAAAACACGTATGCACGCTGTAGGCCAAATGTGGCCTTCAAAGGTGATACGAGATGATACGAGACACTAATGATTCGTCATTAATCAGAGGAGACAGACGACTTGATCGTCTCTCCTCGCTGTCGGCCCCCGGCCAAAGACGTCCAGGGGACATGTGGACAAAAAAACGCTCCGGTCATTTGTCCCTTTTTGATCCGCCGCTTTACCGTGACCTCTGATGACCTTTCCTCCTTTGATCCTCAGTTTTAGTTGTTTCATCGCGGCTATCGACCCCTTTGCAATTTCACTGGGAATTTTCACTTTGTTCCTGAGTTGTCTCCACACCGCAGACGTGGACGAGAAGTCAACGCGTTGGCTGATTGGGTCTTTCTCAGGTTTGGGTTTGGGGTTTTTGTTGAAAGTAGAAACGTGCCGAGGTGTGTGACTGAAAGATGGAACGCTGCTTAACACATGAAAGTAGAGACGGATGTGGAGACCCAGAAAAGTGTCGGCCAAATGCAACTGACAAAGAAAAAGGGAGAAAAGGAGAAAGGGGGAGAGAGGAGGGGGGAGGGGGGGGGGGCAGGAAATGAAACACAGAGGCAAAATAATGAAATAGTGATGAATCTTATTTGGCAACTGAATGACGAAAGATATCATATGTGGATAAAATATTAAAACTCCCCCACAGAGGAAGGGGGGGGGGGGGGGGGGTCTGCAGCTTCAATGTTTGGTGTAGCAGCCATTAAAAGTGGGCGGGTCCTGTGGGAGTCCTCTCTCCTTAAAAGGGAAGGATGTGTAATGGTAATTAGTGAGGTGATAGTCATGGAGAGGAGTGAAGAAGACCAGAAGAAGAAGACAGAGAGGGAAAGAGAGGGAGAGGGGGAGTGGGAGTGGGAGAGAGGGAGAGGGGCAGAGGGAGAGAGGGAGAGAGGGAGAGGGGGAGAGGGGGAGAGAGGGAGAGAGGGAGAGAGGGAGAGGGGGAGAGGGGGAGAGGGGGAGAGGGGGAGAGGGGGAGAGAGACGCTTGGGGCTTCAGACTGACACATGTGGCTTTGTGCAGCTCTTGTTAATCACAGAGTAGTTCTCCACCACACAGGAACTCATGAATACACACAAACTCACAGGAGCCAACGCAGAGCTCTGTGCCGGAGGGCTTTGGGTGTTATAATGAATCCCCCCAAATGTCACGCTATAATGTTAAAGCGAAAATTATAAACAAATACAGTGAGGTTATAATACAAAACTAGGGCTGCTTGCAGCATAAGCAAAGTAAGCGGCTGCTTGGGGGCCCTCTGGCCAGGGGGCCCCAAGCAGCCGCTTAGTTCGCTTATGCCTCGGGCCGGCCCTGCACACAGCACGCACAGTACAATGTTCACGCCCCGTCTCTTCATTGCTACACGTGCAGCGGGGGCAGCGGGTCGTGGGGGCAGTGGGGGCTTTGGGGGCAGTGGTGTGCTCTCTCCCAGTACTTAGGGAGGTACTTAGGGAGGTACGGGAGAGCAAGCAGGGGTTTTTGACAGAGATGCAGCGTCCGAGCGAGCTGGCTGGCGGCGGCCGGGGGCAGAGCGAGAGCACCCTGCGAATAAATTAAGACTTTCTATCCACCGTCACCGTGCCTCAGTGTCCTCCTTTCGGGTCCCCCAGCACCCAAGCCCGTTACAGGCGCTTTTAACCATTTACGGGATTACGGCGGCGCCCCCCGAAGGCACAAAGCCCCCACCGGAGGTTTCATCCCACCTCTGTTTGTAGCTGAATGCTAAGCTATCGCGCAGAGCGTGTCATTACAACTCCATTGAATATCTGCCAGTGTGCGTTTGACAGATGGTGTTGTGCTGATAGAATATTGTCAGAAAGAAGGCGTGAAGAGAGAAAACGCTGGATCATCCTTGGAATCGGACTCACCTCAAGTGGGGATGGAGGGATGAAACCAACACAGGACTTTCACCCGGGACGACATCGTTCATGTCCTGTTGGACACCAAACTCCTTCTGTCCGTCTTCGGGAGGAAGAGTCAAACCCCAAGCATCTCCTTGTTTTATTGACATCTGGCTGTTTCCTCCACAATAAATGGTGTGTCGGTTTGGACTTTATTCTCCTTCTACTGGTTGAAGACATTTGGACATGTCTCCTGTTGAAGAATCAGACGTCATGGCGTCTTTCAGTGTCTCAGGCAAAGCTACCACATGAGCTTTCTCCATTTGTTTGGTTCCCTCTCAAATCCTTGTTTCATTCAGCAGTGATTTATTTTGGATGAAAGCTGGAAACAAAAGCTCTCTCTTGTCAAACTGCCGTCTTTAACTTGTTAGGCGACGCTCTTAACTCAATCCCAGGTCCGTCCTCGCGGGCGCACTGACTGTGCTAAACTATGTCATTGGCAGCGATACGGTCCGTTAGAATGCTCTCTGCACTGCAGGTCGCGCCCCCGTTATAGTACAGGTGTCGTTAGTAAATTAGCAGTAAGGTTGATTGATATTGTAATGCTTTAATCAATAACGCTGCCTTCCCCTCTGGACTCTATCACACGCCGCGCTCCGAGCACCTCCTGGCTTTTATGAAGCCATTCCTCATCGTGCCGACTATATTACTGCCGTAGCTTTCCCACAATGCCGCTGCTCTGCTGCCTCAACGCGCACAATCCCTTGAGTTTAGGCTCACGTATGTTAACCCTTTTATAAAAATGATAAAACAAACGTGAAAGACTCATTTGGGCTTAAAAAAACGTCCCACTTCAAACGGAGGCAGGCGACTTATTTAATGTTAAATCACCTCCAAACGCAGGAAGGAACACAACAACGCCGAGGCAGAGAACATACTGGGCTACTGCGAGTGACAAGAACCCCCCCACGGAGACGAACTGTACGGCGGCCGCTTACTTGCAATGGTTCACTTTACAGCAGCAATCACACGTTGCCACATCGTATGAACATCACACGCACACACACACACACACACACCTCTTACCAGCAATCTAGTAAATGTCTGCTCAGGCATGGCGGCATGTGTGAGTCTTTTCTCTGCCCCCCCCCTGAGACACAGCGTCCATAACGATGGTTCTCCATGAGCCCGTTGGAGGGACGTAATCTCCTTTTACAGCCCAATCAGCCAAAGAGCGGAACGTTATTCCCTCTGCTGCTTTTAGCTGCGTGTTTGCTGGCTTGCCTTTATTGCCCCTCATGCTGGGAGGATGATGGTCGAGCATCGCATCAGCTCACACGACGTCGTCTTCTCAGCGGCGGCTTTGTTTATGACATCGCCGGACCTTAAACCCCACGATCCAAAAGCCGCCGTCAACCAATGGGCGCCGAGCACATCACAGCCTCCACCTGACCCCCCCGTCTGTGTTCATCTCCAACGTGTCCTCCACACGCTGACCAAACGGCTTTTATCAGCATATCTTCATCTTCCCTCGACACTTTCTCCACTTTGCAAGAGGCCGTTTCTTATTTCCCATTTCCCCGAGCAGCGGCGCGAATGTTCTACCTGAGGGGAGCAAACGAACATCCAATATCGGTATTCAACTCGAGCCTAATAAAAGAAAATAATGCATTTCCCTCCCGGCCGTGGGTGGGAAACACTGTTAATACGGCCAATTTACTGCGTCCTCTTAGCAGAGTGCACGATTACTTTCCTTCACCTTCCTCTGGCTGTTTGATGAATCCAACGTCGTGTGTTTCGGGTTCTATTTTTATTTCTAGAAGAAATTCAGTAATTTGAACCAAAGTACTGTTTAATGAAGGCCAAACCATGTTTTGGTAAAAGTCATTATGTGCAGCTTGGCACTCTATTCCAAGCCCTCCTTCGGGTAGTATGCAAAGGGTTAAATTGGCATTCTTTTCTCCACATATTGGTTATCTTATTAAATTATTGCACAAAGGATGCAACGGTATTTTAAAAAGTTTTATGTTTGATTATTTATTTCTCAAATCCTCATTTCATGTTGGTGAGTTTGAACATGAGCTCTGCGATGAAGTCCGATGGGATCAGAGGAGATGTTGTTACATACGTGCAGTAAATGAGGCTGAATGAACAGCTGTACATCATTCCTGTCATATAAACATACATACAAAATGATGTATCTTTGTATTAGGTATTCACCTAGTGTCATCAAAGTGGCGTCTGCTCCTCTCCAATGATTCGTCTTATTCTCTTCTCGTTCTCATCTCTCTCTGGTGAAAATAGACCCGTCATCAAATAAACCAAAGGCAGATTTATTTTGGATAATTATCCACCTCACTGCCCAAATCCCACTTCAACAAGTCTGTTACTCCCCCAAAGCACCAAGCACGCACTCGTACGAGTGTTGATTAACTCCAGGAAGTCGATGATTACCCTGCTAGCTGCTAGCTGCTAGCTGCTAGCTGCTAGCTGCTAGCTGCTAGCTGCTAGCTGCTTTCAAACTGCATTGACTCTGTTTTGTTTTTCGTCTCATTGTTTGTCTTTTGGATTTCATTTTTTTTCCAACATAGTCGGGGTCGACCCGATGGATCCGACCCGGCTGCTTGGTACTCGAACAGAACAAAGGTCACCCAGCGCTTCTTTACACGTCACCGCGACCAAACAAACCAAAACCTCTGGACTCCAACGACACAAACTGATGACAGATGTCCTGGTTGGTTATTGGAGCCTGTGTCGTTTGCTCCGTCAGGATCCCAGACGGCCTCCGTCCCTGTTCCACGCAGGAACAAGATAAGAAGTTTGGGAGCGCCTCGTCTCTCTTTTCAAACCCTCTCCTGGCTGCTAAGTGTTTGGCGAACAATCGAGATGCTCCGCCGATAGCGTCGCCCCGCTAAAGGGGTTTATCTTGATTACCATCCAAAGAGCTTATTTCTATAATGGGACTTTGGAATTGATTTTGTATCCCAGTGAACCCGAGCGCATCGGCTGGCTGCCGATCGAGAACAACCCGAATCTTCAGAGACGGAGGCAGGAGGAGGGAGGAGGAGGGAGGAGGAGGCAGGAGGAGGGAGCCAAGAGGGAGCGAGGAGACATCAGAGAATAGGAGATGGGCCTCAGTGATTAGGAGGTGACAATCAGAGAGAGAGAGAGACAATCAGAGATTTGATTTTAGAAAAACCTTTATTTTACATAACAACATAACAAAAACCAGTAATCATATATAATCTAACAGGTATGTAATAATGAAATATGCTTATTTATATATAATCAATCCTCCGCAGCTCCTCTTCGTTAGTGGGTCGCCTCCCCGCTCAGGATGCTCCTCAGCCGGACAGACGCCTCACTCGGTCCCGGTTTATCTTTACGAGGAACGTCCTCAGCCTGAAGACGTCCTGCTGGGTGAAGTCTCCAGCGCCCTTCTTGGTGCTGCCATGTCTCCACTGCTACGTCACCTCTCCACTGCTACATCACCTCCCCACTGCTACGTCACCTCTCCACTGCTACGTCACCTCCCCACTGCTACGTCACCTCTCCACTGCTACGTCACCTCTCCACTGCTACGTCACTGCTCCACTGCTACGTCACCTCTCCACTGCTACGTCACCTCCCCACTGCTACGTCACCTCTCCACTGCTACGTCACCTCCCCACTGCTACGTCACCTCTCCACTGCTACGTCACCTCTCCACTGCTACGTCATCTGCTCCACTGCTACGTCACCTCTCCACTGCTACGTCACCTCCCCACTGCTACGTCACCTCTCCACTGCTACGTCACCTATCCACTGCTACGTCATCTCTCCACTGCTACGTCACCTATCCACTGCTACGTCATCTCTCCACTGCTACGTCATCTCTCCACTGCTACGTCACCTCCCCACTGCTACGTCACCTCCCCACTGCTACGTCACCTCTCCACTGCTACGTCACCTCTCCACTGCTCAATCACAATCCAGCCACTCAGCTCTCCACTGGTCTCTCCCTTCACACCGGCCCGTCTCTCCCTTCACACCGGCCCGTCTCTCCCTTCACACCGACCCGTCTCTCCCTTCACACCGGCCCGTCTCTCCCTTCACACCGACCCGTCTCTCCCTTCACACCGACCCGTCTCTCCCTTCACACCGGCCCGTCTCTCTCTCCCTCCAACGCTTCCTTTGTATCTATTGAATTGGACTCGATCCAGCTGCTTTTTGCTGAAACTGACGAACAAACAGCAGCGAAAGGAAGCGGTTTGCGTGCAGAACGATCAGTGTTTCGTGTTATGACCAATGTTAACCAAAAAGACGTTAACGTTTGAATAACACAGGACTCAACGTGACATCCTTTCCTCCTCTTCTTTCGGCTTCATATCGTCCGTCTTTCGGCTTCTCGTGATCTAATTTAATTCATTTCTGGAGGCATTAAGCTCATTTGTGAAGAAAACATGCTGCACATGTGCTCAATCCGTGGCTTCTTTCCAGTTGTCTCCCGCCGGCTTTCCCCGTCCTCACACTCCTTTTTCACATCACTTCATTACAAAGAGGGAATCAATTGAGGAGAAGAACTTGAGGGAAAAGACCTTTTCATGACTGAAGAGGTCGACGGGTCAGCAGAGAGAAGCGATAGTGAAGGACACTCTTCACCATGTGTCTCCTTCAAACCATTCCATCCGTTGGCCAGAGGAGAAACATCTTGAGAGATCTTCCACTTGAACTAATTCAACGGGAAGGTTCAAGGACCAACATCTGTCCGTGTCTCAGACACAAAGGCAGAGGATGAAGACAGAGGACGGTTCGTTTCATGCTTTAGTTGGTGTCCATTAGGATGAAGAAAGCAGGTGAGCAATAACAGCACGGGTCAGAAGAATGAACACATTGTCCTACAAGCTTTACACGGATGAATACAACTGTAAAGTATTTTTGTAGTTGGCATCTGGTCTTTGTTAACATGATCCCACAGTGTTTATGGAGCAGCTTCTTGGGAGTGGATCCGGATCACTGCCTTGCTCCAAGGCATCTCAGCGGCTCCCAGATGCCAGAATGTTCCAAAGCCGCTCGGAAAAGCTTGCTCTGTGGGGACAGATGTCTCCGGCTCTCCGGGTCAAAGGGCCCGAGCGGCAGGTGTGTGGCGGCAGCCATCTTTTAGACATCGGCCTCCCGGGTGGATCCATGCGGACTGAGCGCTGAGCACCAGGTCGGGCTGATGGAGCAGCTGGACGAAGGACGCGTCTCTCCTGCTTCCTGCCGGCAGATTGTCTATCTGTCTATAGGCCTCGTGTCTGTTTTGGGGCCGATCCTCGACCCGATCGGATCGAGCTCCAATAAACAGACGTGACTGAGAACATCGACCGGCGATCCCACGGCGGCAGGAAGGGAGGCACGCGGAGGTAAATGAAAGGTCTGTGTGTGTGTGTGATCATCGTCCCACGAGCCATACTTAACGAGGCCCGTGAATGAGTAATGGGGCGAGGGGGGCTGTTCGTACGGAAGCTGATGAGTAATGGGAACCAGTGACCTGTTTAAACCAGCGCTCATCAATGCAGCGAGACGATTGAGAGTCCCCCCCCCCCTCCCCCTTCTTTGCTCTCCTATCACCAGTGCGTCCGTCCCACCACTTCACCCTCCGCTATTCTTCTTCTAACGAGCTGCATCAATAAACCTCCATCGCCTCCCCCCTCCTTTGCCCCGTCCTCGCTGCAGTCGTGACTGACCCCCCCCCCTCATTTATTTTTCCCTTTTATAGCTCTCGTCCAGAACACGACCAGCACGACTCTCGGTCCAGAGGGAGACAGATTCGATACCGTGGTCCATGTGCTACGGGTGGAGGAGGGAGTTAAGGGGGGAGCTGTTTGAAGGAGGAAGGGAAGGAGGGAAGATCGAGAGAGAGAGAGAGAGAGAGAGAGAGAGAGAGAGAGAGCAGCTGAGTGGAAGACTTTAACTGTACAGAACGAGATCAAGTGTGTAACAATGATGTAATAAATAAGGTGCAAGAGATAAATATGAACAAGATGTGAAACAGAAGGAGGATGAGAGATGGATGGAGGACAAGAAGAACAAGAAGAGGAAAATAAGGAAGCACGTCATGTCAGACTAAAGCAGAGAGAGCAGGAGGCGGAGGAGGAGGAGGAGGAGGAGGAGGAGGAGTAGGAGGAGCAGGAGGAGGAGCAGGACGAGGAGGAGCAGGAGGAGCAGGATGAGGATGTATCTTTGCTTCTTTGGGGGGAATTATAATGAACTGATTAAAGAGAGAGGAGGCGAGCGGAACACACAGAGAACTATTTAATGAGTTTTATTTTGTTGTTACGCTTTTTAATTTCAATCGTTGCATTTATTTCTTTTCTCGTTCTGGTCCTCTTCTTGTCCCCAAGCGGTGGCTTGAACCCACTATGACACATGTGGTCTTGAGAGTGCACGTGCATGAACAGATAAATGTACTACTAAATGAACCACCAACACGTGCACGAGCACATGCACGCTCTCGCTGTGAGAACGCAGCGCCGCTGTTGCCTGGTAACGAAACTCACTTTTTAAGAAAGTCATGGATTTGAGCAAAGTGATGACACGTTAAGAAGAGGAAGGGAGGGGAGGGGGGGGGTCAAGAAGGGGGGGTGTCTGCACATCACACACACACACACACAGCTATTAAACAGACACTTTGCCCTGATGTTAATTACGTATTCAGCTCTGATTTAAAAATAAAAAAAAGACTTTCTAAATCTTAAAATGCCCTTTGTTTGGTTTGAACAGTTCAAAACGTCCTTAGAGGACCTTACAACACACACACACACGCACACACACACACACACACGCACACACACACACACACACACACCCACACACACACACACACTTTATCAGCACTGTGCCTCTACCTCCAGGCCTCAGTGAGGTACTGAGGCGCTGCCTCTCCGCCGCCCCGCCGTCCTCTCACGCCTGCCCCCTCGGCCTCGGCTGCTCTCTGATTGGTTCACTGCTTTCGGCCTCACTAATTGGCTACTTCGGACAACAGATGACTTTTCATTTATCTGGACGGGCGGTAATTGGATGTCTTTGGGACGCCTGCTGGAGGAGAGCGTGTAGGGGGGCATTAATGCGGCTGTGTGGATACTGTTTCTCTGAAGGACACCGGTCTGATCCCTGGGACCGGGAGCCGGCGGTCTGATCCCTGGGACCGGGAGCCGGCGGTCTGATCCCTGGGACCGGGAGCCGGTGCACTGGTCCCTGGGACCGGGAGCCGGCGGTCTGGTCCCTGGGACCGGGAGCCGGCGGTCTGGTCCCTGGGACCGGGAGCCGGCGGTCTGGTCCCTGGGACCGGGAGCCGGCGGTCTGATCCCTGGGACCGGGAGCCGGCGGTCTGATCCCTGGGAGCCGGGAGCCGGCGGTCTGGTCCCTGGGACCGGGAGCCGGCGGTCTGATCCCTGGGACCGGGAGCCGGCGGTCTGGTCCCTGGGACCGGGAGCCGGCGGTCTGATCCCTGGGAGCCGGGAGCCGGCGGTCTGATCCCTGGGAGCCGGGGGCAGACCACCGGCTCCCGGTCCTTTGAACTTTGTGTTCTTTGGCTTGTGACGAGTTGGAAATGACAGCAAAGGTGTGACTTTGGGGACCAGACAGAAGAAAGAGACCTGCTGACGTGTTGAGTTTGATTCCTAATTCATCAATGTTCCTGCTCAGACACGGTGGCGGACTTCTCGAGTATCTGAAGGAATAGAAATGGAGGGAAAGCCGCTCAGCACAGGTGGAACAAATGGTGGAACAAATGTGATGGTGATTTACGCCTCCCTCAATTCAGCCGCTCACCTGCTTCACAATGACATCTTAGACACGAAGCGGAAGCTGTTATCGACCTCAGAGGGGTAAACAGTGCAGTTATTTCACTGGCCACGTTCCGAGGAGCCATTAGCGAGACGTTCAGGGGCAGAAACATTCAACACTGAATGAGTCACAGCAGGTGGAAGAGCTGAGGGACTTTGAGAGAAATAAGGAGAATCAGCTGGTGAAGTTGAAGTGTATTCTTTGACTTTAAATGAATATAATCGGGGAAATGTTGTTATCCAACTGGTAGGAACCAGCGAGTAGCTCTGGTGTGTGAGTGCTGGCTGTGTGTCTTTGTGTTAATGTATCACATAAATATACATTTGCAGCATTAAAATCTGTTTCAGGTGGGATTTCACTCGAGAAGTCGCTGACAAAAGAGGAAAAGAGCTAAACAAACAGTAATGATGGTAAATAACAAAAACACACACACACTCCCTGTAAAGCACTTTGATGCACACGCAGGGCCACAGACACACACACACACACACACACACACACACACACACTCTGTGGGAGATTAGCTCAGTAACGCTATGGTACAATCCTCTTTGAGCGACTTAAACTTTTTCATTACACGTTCACGTCCGGATTTCTTTCCAGACAGCGAGAGGAAGATTTTAGTGAGAAAGGAGGGAAGGAAGGAAGATAAAGAGACAGAGACAGAAAGAAGAGAGAGAGAGAGAGAGAGAGAGAGAGAGAAGAGGGGGAGATCATGAAAGCGGAAAGAGAGAACTGGGGAGAAAAAGAGGAAAAACAAAAGGTTTCGCTGAAGGTCAAGATGGAGAAACGATCAGGGATGAAGTGACAAGAAGGAGAGAGCCATTCACACAATGAGCATGAATGATGTGTGTGCGTGTGTGTGTGTGTTTGTGTGACACTGTATATTCAAAAATAAACTTGGACACACACACACGCACACATGCAGACTGTGCAGCTGCACAATGAAAGCCAGCAGGACGGACTGACATCAGAGAGGCGACGTCCTTCAGAGCGTCTCATCCGATCACAGAGAGAGGAATGCTGATTCAGGATCAGCGCACAAAGAGGGAAGCACGAGGCGCTGGATGCGTGCGTCCGCGTGCGATTCGCACTGCGAGCTGATGCTCGCTTCCTGTTGTGCATTTGTAGTTCCCTGCCGCACTGCTGCTTCCATCCCCACCTCAGAGAGACGTTTCCAAATGCCGAGTTACGTTCTTCAGTGGCGCATCGCACCTGGAGTCTAGCGATGCAAAGGATTCTGGGTAGTCACTGATACCATGTGTGGTGCACAGGAAAGTCGGAAGAGGGCCAAACACTCGGATCACACAGCGGGAGTCAGTGACATGCTTCGCCCTAACCGGAGGGACGCGGCTGTCAAATATTCATTTTTTCATTTCAGTTGGCTTCAATGTCTCCAGCCAGCGTGCTGACAAAGATCAAGCTCCTCCTCATCGCTCTCCATCACGCAAACACACACTCCTCATGGTTCAAAGAACCTTTCAACCAGGTCACATAGGTATTGCGTTGCCGTGGCAACTGTGACGCATGCACGCAGGATGCTCAGGAACAAGATACCCACAAATCCCCTGCGGGTGAAATCTGCCTGCCAGGTGGAGGGTCAGACCGCCGCCATCATCTCATTGGTTGATCAGCCGAGGAAACTCAAAAAGAAAAAGAAGAAGAAGAAGAAGAAGAAGAAGAAGAAGAAGAAGAAGAAGAAGAAGAAGAAGAAGCTGAACTCGAGTGACGGGAGCAACGCAGGACTTTCCCATGTACTGTAGACCCGGTTAGTTTGCCGAGTGAAACCCTCCAGCAGCTCGCTGCAGGATCCTTCTCCCATCAAATATCTTCTCCTAAAAAGGTTATTCTGGGCCTGTCCCAGGATGTCATTTGGAAGCAAATGCATTGGGGAGCTCTGCCCATCTGTTATATATAATCTAATTTTCTCATGCTCCAGAAGCTGCCAAAAGAGAAAAAATGCAAATCTGCAGGGTGTCTGAACGCATTTTCTCACATGTTTGTCTTCTGTCATTTAGGGAAACATTTTCTCACCACAGGTTCACATACAAAAACACATTCATGATGCAAACCTGACGTGACACATTCAACTGGATGCACCAACTTGCTTCCACGTCTGGCGCGGGAATGTTGGGAGCAGCCGGCCGCTGAGTCAATGTCTTGGTTTCCATTTCAAAGGCATCACCACTGAGGAGTCCTCAAAGAACCTGTGAGTGTATTTAAATGCCTGCCGAAGAGAGAGATACACAACTTCCTGTTGAGTCTCTGTGCATAAGAGGAACATTGTAAAGATCTAGGTATTGTAAAATAACTAACCAGGTAACCAATCCACTTGCTCTTTAAACCAGGATCAGTGCAGGTGAATTGATTTTTGTTTTCCGTCTTGGCGGCATGAATGTAAATCATTTCTGAAACTCCCACATGGATGGAAACCATTTGAAATGGAGTAATATTAGTGTAGATGGAGCCCTAATAAACCAACTGCTGAGAGCAGAAGCTCTTAAGCCCAGAACGGCTCGGTTCAGTGTCGTTCTAATGAGTATGAAATGAGCCTGAACTCCATCAGTGAAGTGTTTACAGATTAGAGCTCAGTACCTCCACTACCTTCTGACCCATTGACTCCAGCTGCTATCTGCTGTCTGCTATCTGCGGCCTATCACGAGCCATTTACCCAAGCAGACGTTCACAAAGGGGCAAAGCGCCTCCGCGTCTGCTGCCCTTCATGAGAGCCACATGTGGTGGTTGAGCGGCCCGGAACCGGGATCCAGACCCGACCTTTGAACCGGAACCTCGGGCTCGCCGAAGGCCGAAGCACCTGGGAGCGGAACTGTGCACGTGAGCGCTCGGCTACGGGGAGCTAATTAGGGGAGGGGATTGATCCCGGTCGCAGCATGGGAGTTCCTGCCTGTGGTTCCACTCAGCGTTACCTGAAGCGGCTTCTGTAGACTCCCCTTCATAGGCCTTCCCCTCCAGCTGCTGCAGGGACCATCGAGCTGCTCATTACGCCTCCCAGGGACGGTGCGAATTCCATTTGGTCCGAGTTGAACGTGTTATTCTGCAGGCTGCTGCTGGCAGAAGGTTCTTTTTTCTATCTGCATTGTATTGTGTAACAGTGTGAGCGGTTCTTTTTTGTAGGCAGTTGCTTCATTTACACTCCGTGTTTCCTGGGCCTCGTTGTTCTCGGATGGTAAATGCAGAGGACTCATGGGTCTTCCTTCACTCATCAAAGAAGCCCCTTACGGAAACATGTTTTGTACAAAGTTTATTCATAGCAGCAGGGAAGAACATTTGAAACACTATTTCAATTTAATGTCGGAATACATTTTTCAATAATGTGCCTTCGGCGAAATTATGAATAATTTGAGTGGCGCTGCAGTAAACAGTTTCACAGTGCACGGGTCTGGGCTTTTATTGTGACAGGTCAGAAAGGAAGGAGTGGATTTGGCGTCATACGTTTATTCAATGTGCAGAACCCTCTGCTTCCTTTCTGGGACCTCAAGCCAGTTGTGTTCATGTAATTTCATGCTCCTCTGATGCTCCTCATAGGCTCCTCTGATGCTCCTCTGATGCTCCTCATAGGCTCCTCTGATGCTCCTCATAGGCTCCTCTGATTGCTCCTCTGATGCTCCTCATAGGCTCCTCTGATGCTCCTCTGATGCTCCTCTGATGCTCCTCATAGGCTCCTCTGATGCTCCTCTGATGCTCCTCATAGGCTCCTCTGATGCTCCTCTGAGGATCCTGAGCTCTGATGTGAAGCCACACTGAGAGTCTCGTTGGCTCAGAGGGTCACACTGATGGACGTCCGTCCACATGTCCATCGTCTCTGTGTGTGAGTGATGGAGACAGCGGGCTCTGTTAATCCTGGTCTCATACAGGCTCTGAGGACTGAGCCATCTGCTCACTGCAGTGTTTGCGTCTCTCGAATTGGAGCGAGTGGATGAGAGAGTACATGAGGGAGACAGGGGGGAGCGAGGTTGGGGGGGTTACAGGCTGCAAGGAAGAAGACACATGGATGGAGAAACTCAAGACCAGATGAGAAGAAAAAGAGAAGAAAGGGAAGAGGACGCGATGGGAAATGGGAGACGAGCTGGTAAGAAGAGCAGAGAGGGATAAAAAGAAGGAAGGAAGGAGGCAAGGAAGAGAGGAGGAGACAGGACGTAGCTAAGACTGGTCCCTTTGAGAGCAGAAGACAGTGTGTTGACGAACAGGGGAAGAAGACAGAGCCGAGCATGAAAGAAGTGAAATGACGAAATCTGAAGTTGTTGTTGACGGATCTTCAGAGAGACGCGTTTGGGTCTTTCTGATCTTCTCTAAAAGTGTCTCTGAGAATGTCCTCATCTTGAATTCACCAGGAAGTCTTCCATCGACTCCCTGAAGGGACGATCAAAGGAGGAAGAGGAAGGGACGATCGACGGAGGCTCACGTTGTTTTCTCCTTTTCAGGATGAAATCGTCTCCTTGTAAAACCAGGGATCAAAGAATCGTTTTTGTACAGAAGCTATGTTTTGTATTTGGTGGAAGGTGATGAAGCGAGCCACTGACACGCGGCGGAGCGGTTACACCAGCGTAAGTGTGTATCCGTCGAACAAACAAAGGACTTTCACCCAGGAGCCTTTTGTTGATTCCACAGAGCTGGAATTCAAACACTTTAATCCGTAACAGATTCCAGAGTTCTACACAGTGATCCACTTTGATCATTATTTGGAAATCATTTTTCCAAATAAATATAGAGAAAAAATGAATCCTTCCTCCTCAGAACGACAAATCGCGATCTGAATAAAACATAATAGAACCTATGACCTAGAAGCTTTGTAGTGTGCTGGTAGCAAGTGGCCATGTTGTCGTGTTCAACCACAGAGAGTCAAGCACTAATCGAGCTGTGTACCTTCATGAAGCAACGTGTCATGTTTTAATGATAACTCGAGATGAGTGAAGACCCCTCCATGTCCTATTAGGCTCATTATCACCCCGTGTGTCCCCAATTAGCCTAATAGACAGCGCAGCGTGTTTGTTGTTGTTCTCTCGCTGACGTTGATGGACGCACAAGCACGAACGCCACGGACATCGTCTGAAGAATGATTTCATTTGGTTAACGTGAGACAACATCTCAATTCTGAATTAAGCCTCTGAAATGAATTAAAAAAGGGTTGAGTCATAATTTCCATACAAAGTATTTGGTACCTCGAACAGGAACTGCGTATAAACCCAATCACATTTTCCAGTGAAACACAACAGTGTGCAAACAGAAAATAGCTCTCAGGCACCGAAACCAATGAACGGAAGTCACCATGCTGGCCTGTCAATCAGTGTTTAGCCCCGCCCTAAAGCGCCCCCTGCTTTATGGTCTGTTTGACTCTAAATGAGCATCATGCTGATTGAAGAAGACTTGAAACTAGAGACTGAGACGTAAACTCATGTTTACAATATTTACTGAGGGAATAAATCCAGAGAGAAGTAGAGTCATTTCCTCATAGACGTCTATGGGAGCAGAGGAGTCGCCCCCTGCTGGTCACTACAGAGAAGTAGAGTCATTTCCTCATAGACGTCTATGGGAGCAGAGGAGTCGCCCCCTGCTGGTCACTACAGAGAAGTAGAGTCATTTCCTCATAGACGTCTATGGGAGCAGAGGAGTCGCCCCCTGCTGGTCACTGCAGAGAAGTAGAGTCATTTCCTCATAGACGTCTATGGGAGCAGAGGAGTCGCCCCCTGCTGGTCACTACAGAGAAGTAGAGTCATTTCCTCATAGACGTCTATGGGAGCAGAGGAGTCGCCCCCTGCTGGTCACTACAGAGAAGTAGAGTCATTTCCTCATAGACGTCTATGGGAGCAGAGGAGTCGCCCCCTGCTGGTCACTATGCTGAGACTAGATGATGCTACTGAGGAGAAAGCTGCTTTGGTTGCTGAACACTGAACCCATCAGCTGCAGCCGAGAGCTGATGTCTCATGATGAGAAACAGTGAAAGCCCAGAAGGAACTCACACTGAATGAATAAATGCAGAAAGCTTTCTGAGAGGCAGCCTTCGGTAACACGTCATTTGAATATGCATTCTAATTCATCTCATGACCCCTCCCACACACACACACACCCACACACACACACACACAACCCAATAAGTCAGTGCATCGCTGTGAATAGGGACACGCTGCTGACGCTCCCCTGCTTCCCTGTGAGCTGGTCCCTGTTACATGTCACACTGTGAATGCAGGTGGAAGTCCACCATAACACACCTTCATGCCGTCCGTGCATTCATTACTGTCCCAACGTGATTCTTTACATGCGAACATGAGTCTGTATCAAAAATGATGACGATGTTAATTCAATATTAGAGCAGCACAATATGATTTTGCTGGTTTGACTCTAATGATGTTGTAACAAATAATCCAAGCATACTTTTAGTCGCGTTGTTAATCTGAACATCTCTGGACGGATGTGAGAGACATCACTCATTCGTCCCTGGGGGGTCCAGCCGAGCCGGATCGCTGCACAAACATTTCATCTGCACTTTGCACAGCTTTGTCTTCCTCTCCTGCCACCTGTTTCCTACCTGCCCCCCCTCCACCACCCCCCCACGGCGGATTGAGCAGTTAAATATATCCGCTCGCCAGATGTGAAACTGGCGGCTAATTGAGCTCCAAACAGGATCAAATATCCGAAGCCTTCCGTCACATAAAGCGTCCCCTCGCGCTCAGTTGGACATTTACCTTCAGTTACATGAATAATGTTCACGCATCAGCGCGTCTTCGTGGATGTGAGAGGTAAGCGCTAACCGGGGTGTCTCTGTCTCTGTCCTTCAGGAGGAGGAGCCAACTCGTGGAAAGAAGCAGCAACCAATGAGAGAAACTTCTAGGACTTTGTGACTCATGTGAAGAGGACTGGGGACACAACGAGGGGACACTGAGGTCACTGGGAACTGAGGACACAACGAGGGGGGACTGAGGACACAACGGGCTCCTCGTTATCATTATTCCAGATTTGCCTCCACTCAATGATCAATACTTAGTGGAACGTAACGAGATGGAATCTGCAGCTGTGAAGTTTTTTTACGTGGACGCCGTTCGATACTCACATGATCATGTGATCACGGCTTCAGGCCACGAAGCGGGACGAGGGAGAGGACGCTCCGCCGTGGATCTGATGTCATGAAAAGAGCTCTTGTTCTGTTCATAACGTCTAAATGGCAGCAGCTCCTGCAGCGCCTTCATATTTAACAGAGGCCTGATGAAATGCATGATGGGAAAGACGAGCCTCAGAAATGAGTTATAAGCTTTCTATGAAATGAGATGGGGATGAACAAGTGGAGGAGAGCAGCCATTATGCTGATGTGAACGGATGAATGAACCACTAACCAGTCAGAGAGAGTAGAGAGTCATCAAATAAGACCGGGGGAGAGGGGGGGCCAGATCAGAGTCCAGCAGCAGGCGAGTGGACGGGAGAGAAGGAAGGACTAGAGAACGTGAGCGATGGGACGAGCAGGAAGTCAGGAGGGACACAGCAGTGCAGACGGAGACGGATCGAGTGAGATCAGCAGGAAACGCTTTGTAAGTCACATGATGTTGCCCTTTGAAAGTCTCTCCTTGTGTGTCGGACCGTTTCTCTTTAAACCCCAAACGCAAGGACTCGCGAACCGGAGTCCTAATAGATGATCTTTGATGATCCATCATTGGATTATTATAGCAGCTGGCCAACAAACAACCGTCAACCATTTGCTACTGTAATTCATTGTGTCATTTTTTTCATAAAACCATTATTCAAGTTATATGGTAATATGGTTATTCTTTATTTTTACTTCACCAAATGCAGCCCAGCTTTGTTGTTATTCGTAGTAGTTTTAATATATAATGCAGTTCTCTATCTAATCCCTCTCAAACTACCGGATTCATTGAAACGTCTCACCGACACCAAAGCAAAAGGACCAGATTCATCTTTCACTCTATGAAGCGCGTTGGTTTGAGTTATGTGGAGCGAAGCGCCTGAGACAAAACGAGAGAGACAATCCGGAGAAGGGTGAAGGAAGGCAGAGAAAGAGGAAGGTCATCTGTGAGGCAAAGTGAGGTAAATGAGAAGAGACAAAGCCGAGTGGCGAAGGGGAAGGAGTCGGCCGCCGGAGGACGAGGGGAAATGAAAAGGGAAGGGAGTATTAGCAGAGGCAGGTCTTTGCCACTAAGCACATCTGATGCTGGATTCTGACAGAAGAGGTGAGAAGGTGAAAGATGACAACAAGAGAAATCAACAACAACAAGGTGTCCTAATAGAAACCACTGGACACCATCAGGGACTCTTTCCCTCCAGTGATGGACGCAGGAAGCCAGGCGGTTCCATAACGATGGTGCCGGACGCATCAGAGGGAGAGAGACACCAGGAAGGAGGACCGAGTGAAGAGGACGACTGTGAAGAGGACGACTCCCTCGCCTGTCAGGGCGGCAAAGGGAGGAAAGGGCTTCCGGAGTGTGAGGACAGTCTAGTGAAGAGCTCTCCCTGGGGGGGGGGGGGGGGGCACCTGGATCGTAGAAGACTGAGGACGGAGTTGGGAGCGTCTCCACAGCGCTTCCTCCGGGGGCCACTTGACCTTTGCCCCTGAGCTCCGGCGTTGGAGGAGGAATGTATAATGTATAATAGTGTTTCTGATTGGTCCTTGTTCCTCTGCTGTGAGGATTCCCGTCTAACTGGTGTTTCCTCCATATTCTCTCCTCGTGTGGACGCCGTCCCTGTTCGTCCTTGTTTTGGTCCCGTGAGTCCTCGCTCCTCCCGCCTCCTCCCGTGTGTCCCTGCATCCAGTCTGCGTCCTCTTGGAGTCGATGTGTTTTTCTTGATTTTTCCTGCTGGGGAGAATACCCCCCCTCATCCCCCCCTCGGTGGTCCGGCGTGTGGCGTTTGGACCCATAACGTGTCCCGTCACGCCCCCCCCCCCCTCCTGCCTGAGAAGGGGGCTGGTTTTATTTCACCGCTTGGTGCGGTTTAATGTGGCGGAGCTTGTTTGTTTGGTGCACTCGTTTAGCTCGTAACATCGTGTTACGATTCGCATTAGCTTCTACTGCTGTAATTGGGCAATTAGAGATGTCTTATTTTTTCATTGGGTTTTTTCTTCTGCGCTTGTTTTCCTTTTTTTTTAATCAGTTTTCTCTCGACTTCGCTCTCTAACTGGTTTTCACTTTCCTTTTGTTTTGGCTCTTTTCTTTCCTTCTAGTTCTTAAGTGACTTCCCACTGTTTCCATCTGACCGTCTACTCCTCCCCCTCCTCCTTCTCCCAACCGGTCCATCGCCGGGGCGACGGATCAAACCTTTTCGTATGCTCCTCGGCCGAGTCCTGCAGGATTCAATCATGGCCGCGCTAATTGGATTAGCATGGCTAACGCACACGGCTGTGGCTCTCTCCACATCAACAGGCGGGTGTCCAGGATCGATCGCAGACTCCCCCCCACCCCCCCCATCAATGGGAACCACAGGGGGCCGGAAGAGGAGGGAACATCCAACATGCAGGATCCCCCCCCCCCCGCAGAGCCTGGCACTGCAGACCGGCAGAAGGGGGGATCGGATGGAGGAAACGGACTAGCGAGCCCCCCCTCCACCTCGACGCGCAGCGACCACAACGGAAAGTCGGCTTACAATCATCTTTTGACAACATTAGAAGCAGCTGATATTAAATGCAGCACACGCAAACACACACACACACACACAGAGTCAATGCATCCACCGTGTGTCGCACAGTATCGCTGAAGTGGATTCATGACTGTGTTACGGTGTATGTTACTGACACACAATCACTCCCAGCAGCTGAGATGTTTCCCTCTATGAGGCCTGTTAACACGCAACAGCCTCACCAGCACACGCCTTACTATCGGCATGGCGATGAGGATGATGATGATGGGAAGTGAACGGCAGACGTGTTCAGAACACTTTTCTAAGAATAATCAGCCATTTGTGCTTATCGCATAAACATGGAAAATCTCCTGCCTTCTGGGAAACAAGATGAAGCCGAGGATCAGAACCAAGAGATTAACAAGCAGTTTGAGTGCTGTTGCTGCTTCATGTGGAAGAAAATGCATCACTGCAAATGATGAAGCGGCTCCTGTCGAGTGAGCTTAGCTGATGCTTGATCAGGTTCAGGTCTTCTTATCAGAGAGCAACACACATGTCAGCCGAGCCTTGAAATGTATCTCAGAAATACTCGTTGATCCATCTTGATAAGACTAATCTCAGGCATGTTGAGTCTTTCTGTCAGCCTGAAAAATAAGATCCCAAACTCTCCAAATCAGATCATCACAACCTGAGCTTCTAATGTGGAGCTGAGTAAACACCTGCACTGAGCTTCTGTTATCTATGTGTCTGCATGTTATTTATGAGTGTTTAAAAAGCCCAGCTTCGCCCTTCAGCTCCACCCGATACTATAAAAATAACACCATCAGGACCAAACAGGAAGCTCGACTGAAACCAAACAGCTCGAGGTGATTTCTGTCGTTTCCCTCTAAATGTCATCATCGTGCATCACGTGCAGCGCAGAACTTCAACTCCACGTCGACGCCGAGCCAAAAGCCACCGAATGACGGATCCAGGAAGGATATCGAGTCCCGCACGCCGACCCGAAGGCTCCGTCACGCGTGTGCAGCAGCACCGGCTGCTATGGCAACAGAAGAATCTGCCCATCGACACCAGAACGTAAGGGGTTTTCACTCACCTGTGCTTTAGTGGATCACAATGAGGAGAGGGGGGGCGTGGGGGGGTTGGAGCAGGCAGACACAGCGAGCAGTTTGACCGGATCTCCGATGTGTAGCTGAAGAGAAGAGAAAGAGGAAAGAGTGGGAAGGAGGCTTTAATGCAGCTCTGAATTACACTTGAGGGAGAGAGTCACGCAGGGAGGGGGGAGGGGGGGGGGGGGGGGGGTTCAGGGTGAAGATCAAATCAATGCAAGGTGTGAATTAATCACACAGCTTTGATTAAGTGCAACTGCAAAGCGTCCTTTTTCTGATTGTGCTTCGTCAAATACTTCCTCATATTCATGAGCCAGTTTGTGATTATAATCACGGTCAGGTCGCACAAACCTCAGGAAAACAGCAGAGGACGTCCATCTAATCCTCCCACTGATAGGATGGGACAACACACACACACACACACATGAGTGAAATATGGCGTTAAGGAGGAGAGACATTAAACAGACACAGCCGGGTCTCTATTCCTCTCCATCTTTCCTTAAGTAAAGGTTAGAAGAGAGCGTCAGAGAGAGACACATCTCTGAGGATCGAATGGCTCCTCGTTCATGTCCCCCCCCCCATGGACACATAAAGCGTAAAGTGGTTGATGCAACAGACCAAAGTGATGAGGAGGAGCAACCAATGGGAGCCGAGCAGCTTCGAGGGGGTTAATGGTACATGGAGGCACCTGGGAGCCCACATGGTGGAAGGAATATGTCTTCAGATGATTCACAGTTTATTACAGTCGCATGTTGCTTAGTAACCGTCAGCAGAGCCAATCAAAGAGGGCATTTTCAAATGCCTCTAATTGCTCGTCCTTTGTCCTCATTGGTCACATCCGAGCTCCTGGACGGGATTATCCAGCAGCACAATGTGACTTTGTGAGGCTGCGTGTTAGAAAACGGTCCCTTTGGTCCAATTATCATGACTTCTTTTAGGAACTTGGTGCATTGAGCATTAATCTGTGGACTCGACTACCAAAATACAGAAACCCGGATACGAATAATTAATACAGTGCCTGTTTTATCGTTCTTATTGTGCAGCTCGTATGAGGTTTGTAGTTGGTAGAAAAGTCCTTCACCCTGAATTCATATTCATGCCACAAAATCTATTCCTATTCTTCCGCATGTGCTCGTGTGTGAGAGAGTCCCAATGAGTGTCAGCTGGGATGCACAGCTCAACCAGCATTGGGTTGTTTGGGTTTCAGCCTTCGGTCCGTGGAAGCATGAGGGAGAAGCTCTGCAAACCGGCCTGTCAGTAGACCCGATCAGTAGACTGGTTCAGTAGACTGGTTCAGTATACTGGCTCAGTAGACTGGCTCAGTAGACTGGTTCAGTAGACTGGTTCAGTAGACCCGATCAGTAGACTGGCTCAGTAGACTGGCTCAGTAGACTGGTTCAGTAGACTGGTTCAGTAGACCCGATCAGTAGACTGGTTCAGTAGACTGGTTCAGTATACTGGCTCAGTAGACTGGCTCAGTAGACTGGTTCAGTAGACTGGTTCAGTAGACCCGATCAGTAGACTGGCTCAGTAGACTGGCTCAGTAGACTGGTTCAGTAGACTGGTTCAGTAGACCCGATCAGTAGACTGGTTCAGTAGACTGGTTCAGTAGACTGGCTCAGTAGACTGGTTCAGTAGACTGGTTCAGTGGACTGGTTCAGTAGACCCGATCAGTAGACTGGTTCAGTAGACTGGTTCAGTAGACTGGCTCAGTAAACTGGTTCAGTAGACTGGTCTGTCCATCGCATCCAGCCACGGTCTCTGAGCCTCATGGGAGACCTGGTCTTCACGTTCCTCTGCTCCAAATGCTGGTGAGGTTCCACGCCGATGAATCCCTTTTTGAAGGATGAAACGTTTACTCACATCGGGGCTGCACACGATAATCTTACTGTCAACCCTCTGGAGGATCAGACTCGAGTAGAAAGGTTAGTGGCCAGAGATTCATAGCTGGCTTTGGTGTAGAAACTAACATGAAGCCTGGAGTGGTGAGGAGAAGAGGGGGGGCTGAGAGAGGCAAAGACGCTGCTGGGGAGGAGATGGACCACGAGGTAGAAGAAGACAAACCCATTCACCTCCACCGACAGGAGATCACAGAGACGCAGGAACGCAAACCATTAACGGATCAGGGAGGCTTGGAGGAGCGGGGGGGGGGGGGGGGGGGGGGGGGGGTGAAGAGGGATCAAACGTAGATCCACAAAGAGTTCCCATTAGTCCGTCGTCCCTGGCAACCACACATCCTCTTTCTCTCCTTTCCTCTCACTTTTACTCTCTTTAAGCCACAACAACCCCCCTCCACCCATCCACCCCCCCCCCCCCGCCGCCCCGCCCTCATATATTCATAGCATAGCACTATTGAACTGTCCTTAAACGTTGATTCTATCGCAGAATATTAAATTAAAGCTGAACTAGTCTGACCTGAACATTAATGAAATGTGATTCCATTAACTTCATTCATTTATTTCTGTCTGCGTTGGTGCATTAAAGGAGCCGCGTGTGACGCTGTCCTTCGTCCCAGCTGTTAGACGTAGTGAAATGTGCCTTAACGGAGCATCAGGGACCTTGGATCATCCTAACGGCCCCCGGGCTCTTCTCCTGGAACGCAGTGGATTATAAAATGCTGATTGCATTTGGAATTGTGGGAATAATTATGGCACTCGGGGCGTTTGGATTAAACACCGACACGGTAATGGCTACTGCACCGTCTTTATAGGACGGCTCCCTCGGCGCCGCTAGAAGATCCAAAGTGCACAAACACACACTCATTAAAGCACCGCACAGGCCGACGTATAACCTCCCCCCCCCCTCGTCATCACAGGACAGCTGGGCGGGATGGGAACCAAAGGAAACCCTTTGGTCTCAGTCTACTTCCTGAAAGGTCCGAGCTGGTTGAGTGTATTTCCTGGAGCCCGTTAAGACGAGCAGCAGCCAGCTCGCCGCCTTCTTTTGTGCAAAGCATGCAATGGAATGTTCCACGGTCGATATATTCAGCGACTTCAGACTATGGGCTGGTTCGTGGTCCGAGCGTTTCACCGGGACACGACGGCATGACAGCTTTAAACCAATCACAGCTCAGGCTCCCTGTCAAACATTCGGGGGGGAAGAAAAGCAGCTGTTGGCTGAGTGAGTTTAGCGTTCGCTAGTGAGACGAGCTCGAACGTCATAATGAACGCGAAGCATCTTCACACAGGGAACGACAGTGTGAAAACAACCTTCAGCGTCAGTTAAAGAAGCTGCACACACAGACACACACACACAGACACACACACACAAATGAGCGGGCCTAACGAGTGTGTACTCACTGTAGGAGAAATAATGATGCTGGAGAAAGATGGCTCTCATAAATGCATTTAATTAAGCCCTGCAAGAGGCCGCTTCATCACATTCCCCTCACAGCTGATGGCACCAGCGTTACACACACACACACACACTGCCGCCACACAACACGAGGGGATGAAGGAGGAACCAAAGTGGTTACAAATGGATTCCTTCGCGTCGGCGTGAAGCTTCGGAGTGTGAACGCAGCGTTTTGTGTTTTCACTCGTTAGGAAAACACATTTCGTCGTTAGTGCTGCATCTTGTTTTTCTTTTTCTCATAAATCACCACAACATGATCGGGAGCCAATTAGAGGCCGCCGCCCGGGTTGGATGTTGGCATGGAAACGCCACACGACAGGCCAAGGTGTCGGTAGGGGGCCGGATGTGGATCCCGCAAATAACAACACAAACATACACACAGTCAAAAAGCATATGGCCGCCGCGCAGGAGGCCTGGGGGGGACAGAAGTCTCAGCACTCTTACTTAGCTATTAATACATATATACATTGTAATTAAATGTGTCTTTTTGTTGTCTATTGTTCTGTATTAATAATGGATTTCATGCAGTAGCTCATCGTGAGACATTTCTTTGGTTGTCCAATGAGAACGAATGCAAAATGTTATTCCTGAAACCTTTCGTCTCGAATGAGTTTCTAAAAAGAGATGAAGAGGAAACACACAAACAGCTTTAAGAAGGAACCATCTGTATAAAAGCTCACCGAAAGAAAATGTCCGGTGTGGGAAGACTTTTAATCTCCACTATTCAGGCCAATGAACGGACTCCGAAGGGGCTTCGTAGGAAGCAAACGGCGCTTCAGAGACGCCGTTACACAAAGAAGTGACGGCGAGGGATGAAGACGAGGAGAAAGGACACTGTGTCTGCTGGCAGAGGACACGTCCATCAGATGTCCTCTCATACGTCTTTGGTTTGTTTAACTTCTTAGTAACATCAGGCCAAACTTTTACACCAACTAGAAGCTCCATTTATTAGTGCATTTACGTTTGTTTGTCAGCAGCTTCTTTTAAACTGTTTAAAGCTGCCACCTCAATCAGGGACATTAAATAAAAATGTAGAATCCTGTAGTGAAGAAAAATCCATTAAAGTCCGAACTTCACACGTCTGTTACATCTGTTGCTGTAACAAGGAGGATTCACAGGTTTTCAATAATTCAGGACGAGTCGCGTGTCAGACTGAGGTTGCTTGGCAACGGCTTCCTGCCATGAAAGCGTCTGACGCAGGAATCCGCTTCCAAAGGGTTGATTGTGTGAAGGCCGGATGGTTTCCAGTCTCCAATGGGACGCGCTTCAGACGTACCGCTGATCGATGGGAGATCACAGCGATCCCAGTGAGCCCTCCCCAACCCCCCCTCCCTGATCGTTACGTCTATCTGCAAGGCCCATGAATGAGCAATCACACACACACACACACACACACAACAATTTCTCTGGGGGTTTTGTAATTTGCATAATAGTCTCTGAAAGGGCTGATTTGACTGCTGATTGGCTGGAGTGCCTCTCAATCTGCTTAATCGTTTGTCTGGATACCCCCCCCCCAACCCCCCGCCCTTAATGAGGTCGGCCCTGCCAATGAGACGCCTCGCCCCTCGTAACGCCCCCCCACCTGTTGGTGGAGCTGGTTTTAGTGACTGGTGACAAACAGAAGACAGTTATTATGTGACGGCGAAGGCGGAGCTCAGCAGCTTGGGGGCGGGCCTTATCAGCCCCTTCTTCATGGCTTTTCAAATTCACTGCGAGGTAAACACTCACACACTCACACACACACACACACACACACACTCTCACGCACACACACACATCTTCAGAAAGGATCCCTTCACTGACATCTGGAGGTGAGTGCAGCTCAGTAACGCTGCCTGGAAGCAGCTTTCTGTGGACACGCATGTGGAACCAGCCGGGGATTAAGGCCCAATCATCCAATGAGCTCTGCAGGCCGCTGCCCGCCTCTGCATAGATGTTAAATGTACAGACGTACGTTGTTGTGAAAAACACGAGTACGTTTGAGCATCCAGCGGATTATTCACTTCGCCTTTAATCATTTATTGTTGCACTAGTTTAAGAAAGTGTTTCATTTAGTGCAAATGTGTCAATAACCATTATAGCAAAGCTATTACGCCCCAAAGCGAGCAGTTTTCTGTGATTGCGGTGTGCGGGGGGGGCGGTTTTACCCATAATGATGGGAAACCGTCTCTCACTGGGGGAACATTGTTGACTCAAACTCAAAATGACCTGCAGAGCTTCTGAGCACTCGTTCTTTGCACCAGCGACACGTGAGGTTCTTACAGCTCGTTTTACGCTGGAGTTCACTCAGCCGAAGGTTCGGCATCGCTGGGCACGCGGCGCCGCAGAGGTTCAATTCCCCTCCCATCTTGTTTAAAAAATACATTTCTTTGATACATTGTGCTCAGACAGCAACTTTTATATCACCCACGGCCCCAACTCCAATTTGGAGCAGTAAATGGGGTTTGGGTGTTGGGGCGGTGAAATACGAGCTGCGTGACGGCGCCAGAAGCCCGAATGCAGCGCGAGGATTCACCTGCAGACAGATATTCGGATACAGAGACAGCAAGGAGAACCCCTCTATTGATACATTCAGCCAATATTTAACTTGGGATTGGAGTAACGATTCGTCCAGCGAGTCAGCAAATGGACTTCTGATGCAGAGAAGTGGAGACGAGCGGCTGGTGTGCAGGAGGCGAGAGACCCTGACAGCACCCGAAGTAACAGAACAGGACCAGGACCTCGTCTGCTCCTGAGTGTCTTCCTACACATAACAATTGTTTGGTATTTTAGTGGCGTGAAAAAGCTCCTGGGCGGGAGACCTGGAGCCGCAGTGAATCCAGAACACAACAATTTAAAACAACAAAATGACAAACGACCGTCTGGCGGATGTCAGGTGTGTCGGCCTTTGCTCTTCAAACTCCTAAGGTCCAGAACCTGTGGCCGGGACACTAGTGCAGCGCCACCCAGAGTGTACAAAGAGAACAACACTGGTCCTGCTGACAGCACACGTCTCGTACACCGACTAAAGCTGCCGACTCTAAAAGTCTAAAATTCGATCCTAAAAATGTGGCTGACTGACGGGGAGGAGGAAACAGACAGACATTTGGTGAGGAGGAGGCCAAGGGCCGCTGCGTAAACACAAACAGACCCGCGATGGCACTCGGCCTCTTGTGTGACTCGCGAGCATGGATGAGCTCATCGGCGCCCCCCACAGCATCTCCCCGACCTGACAGGCGGCCAACGAGCAGCCGGTTTGTCCTCTCAGGCGCTGGCACGCCGCACGTGGCAGGAGGCCGACCGATTAGACCGGCGCCGTTTGGGTCGCAGGGTCCTGCTGATTCAGCAGTCGCACGGCTTCGTTTATCATATTAATTAGTTTGTGTGGAAAAGGCATCGATACAGAAAGTCTTTTGGTTGCATTGTATTTGTATTTGTTATATTGTAGTAATTTTAGTAGTAAGTAAAGTTTACAGTGGTGTCTAAACTGCAATATTTCATTATATATTTCAAAGTTTATGGTTTTAAATATTTATTGTCACCTTTTTGAAGAAATGGCTGTTTTAATTTGAGATTATTTTTGCTGTGTGTTAAAAGCATCTTTTTTCATCAGCTCTGTTTTTCGCCTTCATGCTCTGACACGTACGTCACCGTGTACAAAGCCACATCCACATACCGGATGTAAGGCACCAAAGACATTGTTCTCGTTATTGTAAGATGATATCAGGTGGTGATTAAATCCGTGCCAGAGGTGCACACTGTCTTTCTAAATGCAACAAGTTGTGTTTGACATGAACGGGATTGAACAGGAAATGGATTCGACCTGAGATGACCAGTGTCACGCTGAGGTCGTACGTTGCAACGTTGTCTCATAAATCATGTGTGTGTGTGTGTGTGTATGTTCTTAACCCTATCTTTGTAAGGACCACTACCTTCTGGGGGGAATTGCAGAAACATTAGGTAGCAGTAATTCATACCTGCACAGGTGTACTAATCACTGTGCAGATGAATCGGAGCCTGTAAATGACCGTGTAATAGACAATCCACCTATACTAAACTCTGTACACAAAAACGCTCTAAATACTTAATTTACACAATATTGTGGGTAGAAAAACCCCCATTAAGTCATTGTTCTTTCATAATTGTCACTGGCATAACTTGAAAAGGACCAATACCTGGAAAATGTAGTCCCACTTTGGAAGGGTCCCAAACAAGAGGCTCGTAGAGCACCAGTACTCCTACTTCAGCACCACGGACAGCGTCACCGATTCAGCACAGTTCATTTATCTCAGCTGACATAGACGGATGAACTTCAACAGGATGTGAAGTTTGCTGTATGCAAACTCTCTTAATCCGTTCAAAAACTACCTGCAGGATTCTCTGCGTCTCCTCCGGCCTCCGCCCGACTTCTGGCCGTCTATCTTTCACCTCCATCTTCCACATCCGGCCCGTTGTGTTCACTGAGCTAATCTGCCGTCTCATCGGCAGTGAGCCAGCGTTCGGGTCAGTGTACGTTGTAATTAGCTGAACACACATGGAGAGACCTCGTTAAGGATGAGGGCACTTGATTGGATCATTAAAAACGTGTGTCATAGAATACTGATAATTCTGTTTTGTACTTTATCAATGTATTTCTTTCCTCTCTGTTTTAAGCTCTTCTGTGTTCAACATATTTGTGTGATTGATTCCCTCAAAGCCCGTCACAGTTACATCCCTTCGGTGTCTTAGCTCTCAATTTCAGTTTATCACCTGCACAAGAAAACGTAAATGAATCCCTCTAGACATTTGTTTTAGTGTGTTCAATAGGATGTAATCAAAGCCCAGGAGGAAGCTTGCTGCTGCTCACAACTTCTCTCGTAGTGTGATTTCCCTGCAGCGATGTCTCCAGATGTTGCTCTTCTCCCTGCTGAGATGCGTGGAGAACCTGGACCTGCCGCCTGGCTCACGCAGAGGAGCTCATTTGCTCTGTGGTGCTTACGGAAGCAGATGTGTGAGCCTCCTTTTTCACACACAAGCTGCATTGAGAAATGGGAAGCTCTTCCTCTCCATCCTGTTACGGGTAGTTTTCATCTTTATCGCATCTCTTCCTTTCTTCTTCTTCTAATCTTCCCTGTTCTTTAGCTCAGGGATAGAGTGTGGGAGCGACATTAAAAGATGATGTCAAATCGTTGCTTAATTTGAATTTACAGGTATTTCCCACCCACACGCTGTCGACTAGTTCCAATGAATAATTTCTATGCGCAATAAGAATAATAAAGCTCAAGGTGTTGTTTTAACAAGACAGGGGAACAACGTGAACCATCTATAGTTATTTTATCTGTTAAGTGATACAGTTAACGTTTTTTGTTTAATATGTATCTTAATGATTTAGTGAATTATTTAATTTACAGTAAGGATTTGTTTCCTATAAAATCTCCTGGATTAAAAAAAAGCTAAATTAAAAAGAACAAAAATCACACATTGCTGGTAAACTGTTTTTAAATATACGGATCAACAGAGGTCACATTTTTATGTTTCTGCTGAAAATGAATCAATAAATCCTTTTTCCAAATCTATTGGATTTTTTTTGTATCCCTTTTCATCACATTATTATCAAATTATACATTATTAAAAACCCAGATGCAGTCACATGTAAAGCTCCATTGGATGTAGACCAGAAGAAGACTCCGTCCTCTGGACACCACGTCTTCATATCAGCTGTCCTAGTGGAAGCTGCCGTATTCAGAATGCACAAGTGACACCAGAAACATCTCCGCTAGCAGCAGGGACCTGTCATTAATACTAAGCCCCGCCCTAAAGCGTCCCCTGCTTTATGGTCTGTTTGACTCTAAATGGACCATAATTCACTAAATGAGCAACACGCTGTATTAAAGAAGACTTGAAACTAGAGACTGAGACCATAAACTCATGTTTACAATGTTTACTGAGGGAATAAATCCAGAGAGAAGTAGAGTCATTTCCTCATAGACGTCTATGGGAGCAGAGGAGTCGCCCCCTGCTGGTCACTACAGAGAAGTAGAGTCATTTCCTCATAGACGTCTATGGGAGCAGAGGAGTCGCCCCCTGCTGGTCACTACAGAGAAGTAGAGTCATTTCCTCATAGACGTCTATGGGAGCAGAGGAGTCGCCCCCTGCTGGTCACTACAGAGAAGTAGAGTCATTTCCTCATAGACGTCTATGGGAGCAGAGGAGTCGCCCCCTGCTGGTCACTACAGAGAAGTAGAGTCATTTCCTCATAGACGTCTATGGGAGCAGAGGAGTCGCCCCCTGCTGGTCACTGCACAGGATGCAGCTTTCAAAACATTACTGGTCCTTTCACTAAGCCCGTCTCTTGTTCTCCCTGTTAGCTCTTCTGTGTTTATAGATCCATAGTTGGACTAAAATCCTGGGAAATTTGCATTTGACATTTTATTTGATATGTATTACACAGTCTTTCGTCCCCTGTGCCGTAGCTGGAAGAAATGCTGTCTAAATTTAAATGATTAAACTTTACATTCAAATCTTTACACCCTCAGCCCTAAAAAGCGCGTGGGCTCAGCGCGGCCGGGAATACAGCGGGTCAGTTTCATTAAAAAGTACAACAGTGTTAGTGAGAGACGTGTCCCACAGAGGCAGCCTCTAACACGAGTACATGAATCCGTAAAGAGGGAAAGAGGCTGAGCGTCACGTGTGAGCCCACCACAGGAAATGAGAACAAAAATGTTCTTTTGTCCTCAGCTCAGAAAAAACATCAGTCACCCGCCGGAGGAAAGTCACAGACATCCAGTTATTTCTCACCGCGAACAAAAAGCCTCACTCTGCATTCCTGACGATGGATCGCTGCTTCACATCGCTGCTAAGGGTGTTTAGAAGCATTTTAAAATCAATATGAATCCTGCGAGCGGCTCAAGGTGTTTTTACAAGTCCTGAAAAGACTCCCATGATGCACTCTGGCGACTCGCTCTGTCATTTGGAGTAAAACGCCTCGATGTCCTCAGTGGGGAATTCCAATAAGTGGCTGCTTGAGGTTGTTATCACGTCGTGTGCATTGAATGTGTTGAAGAGTGGTCGTGCGAGGTCGACCAGCAACGTTCTGCTCAACTACTCACAAGGACTCTGCTTGGATGATGTGATCTTTAAACTGATTTTTGTAGTTTTAACACCCCGGACGGAGGGTCCTGACTCCCTGGTGGTTCTCTCTGATGGGCGTCAGCAAACTGAACCAGGTGGACCTGGAGATCTCAATGGGGCTTCTTCTAAATCACAAAAATAACAGTCAGCTGTTCCGACTTGTGTTGCAGACGGGGACCTCATGTTCCTAATCTCCTTTTCCCGTCCAATCAAACACCACATGCCACCAAGAACAAGACAAGCTCTGTCTGTCCCTTGTTGTGAGCAAATATTTAACAGCAAACAAAGATGTTCCTTTTCAATCTGTTGATGCTCAGATTCATCTGATCTTCTTGGTGCTGTCCTCAAAGATCCTCACAAGAAACACACATGCACACATGCATACGCACTTCCATTAAAACCAATGACTTCTGACACGCACAAAGAAGAAAAACACTCAAACACCAGCACTGCTTCAAATTACACACAGAGATACACAACTAAAGACACACGTCATCTGCTGTGTGTGTATGTTTTTCAAAAGTGCTTCTTTAAATATGAATTTGTGTTTTGGATCCAGAAGCAGCTCCGCCAACGTTTCCTGCAAACACGCTAATGTCAACACGCATGTTTGCGTGTCCTGTTGCACGCAGGCATACTGCCAACCGCCCCCCCGTCTCTATCCAGCCATGTTGCCAGACTGATACGTCCCTCTCCCAAACATGATGGTGTCATTGCTCATTTTCTGTGCTGGGGGGGGTCCTGCCTTCTCCCCACCTCCACCCCCCCAACCTTCTCTCACCCAGTCACGGCTTGTGATGTTATTCCCACAGTCCTCTTACGAGTCCCAGAGGGCCGTGTGTCGCCCCCCCTCCCCTGCCCCCCGACCGCTCCTTTTCACCCACAGCCAGTCCTGTGCATCAAAGGGGGTCAGTTGGTCCGACGGAGAGCAGCTGTCCTGCTCAAAGGGCTGCTGTCTGGTCTCTTGTCTGTCCCTCAGAAGAGAGCATGTGTCAGAGACTTGGTCCAAACCATCGGGGGGGGGGGGGGTGCTCTGTCACTCACATTGGGATTACACCCCCATCAGCGTCCTGCCCCCGGATTGAAATCACAGCCAGTGTTTTGATTCCCGGTTCATTTCTGAGGAGCCAATCAGAGAGCACTTGATTCACCGACCTGCTCGGTCTCAGCGTGCTGGTGGAACGAGGCGTTTTGGCTTTGCCGCCCAGATGGAGAAAACGTTCGGATCTCAACGCAGCTCAATCGGTAGACTGTCCCGAATACCCGGCAGTCTGTAACAGGTGTTTTGTGGGTATGAAAGCAAAGGGGGGGGGATTCATGTCGTGGTCGCACTGGGCGGGATTTTGGAACATCATGTGGTGCGTTTTTTACTGACTCCTCCCAAACTATGACCAAATATGTCATTCAGCAGTGTGGATTGTTCCTCGTGAGTGAAAAGTCCACAGGGCAGCAACTCCATCCGTCCTCCCCCCCGCCTCCCGCTCCATGCCTCCCTTAATTCCTCTTCATTTCTGTCTCACTTTTCAGAGCTCCCGTTTCTGTTTTTTTTGTCTGCTTCGATGGCCCACCTCGCTCTATCTCGCTTGCTCTTGGGTTTCCATCCCCATTCGTCATCTTCTTCTCTCCCCTTTATATCTCTCCATCTGCACTTCCTCTTTCCGTTACACTCGGCAGATTTCTCAATCTGTGGCTGCATCTTAAATCTCAGACCTCATCTTCTCCATCGGCCTCTCTTCCTCATCTCTGTCCCCCGTTTCCTCTTTTCATGTCTTCCCCGCATTTATTCCTCGACATACATATTTATATTCTCAACTTCTCTCACACATGCAGCCGTTCTTCTCCCCCTCTCTCCTCCCTCTCTCCCCCTTCTCTCCCCCATCTCCCCACCTCTTTGGTTCCAGTATTTCATGCGTGGATAATCCATTTGAATTCTAATCCTTTTAGCTATTCTCCCCTGTAGCTTAATGAGCCCATAGCGCTGCTGGGCTGCCTCTCACACACACACACACACGCACACACACACACACACACACACACGCACACACACACACACACACGCACACACACACACACACACACACACGCACACACACACACACACACACACACACACGCACACACACACACACACACACACACACACACACACACACACACACACACACTATCGGTATGCTTAAGAACATTAATGCCACCTTAACAGGATTTATACTTCCTCTGGGTTCCTCCGCCCTCCTGCCTGTCTGATCCATCTCTCAGCTCCACTTGACCAATGGCTGCTCTCCTCATCCCTTATTTAATCACACTAATATCTCATTTCAGTGACATGATTGGAGCCTTTACCAGGAATAACATCTGGTAAGTGGTTTAAAAGCAAACGTGTCTCAGCGGGAGGCTGCGCCGTCCACCGGAGACAACATGGCAACTGGCGTCAAACACATGCTAACGCTACGCTAGGGGTCATGACGACGCTGACATGCTGATGTTATGCAGCCAAAGTGTTTGTATGCTAACATTTGCTTATTGGTTCATCCAATATATACATACATGTCCATAAACATGTCCTGTTGTAACCTAACAAGTAATTAGGTATGCTAAATATATTTACAGTTAAATAAAGTGGTGGAGAGGCCAACCGTCAGACAATAGTACATCCCATTCCGTTAGCATCGTTAGCATTGTTAGCTGTCACCACGATGGAGACATCAGCTATGATGTGATTTTGTGTTTTCCAAGTAACTAATAATAAATGTTCACAGATTGACCATCTGTAAATAGCTGAATTGTACTTTTGCTTTAGTTTGTCGGAGTTACATGAGATCACGACTCCCAGCCTGTTTTCTGTGTGGAAGGAGCTCTGTGACGCCATCAGGACATCTTCAGACTAGAGACCCACCTCTTCAGACTGTCCCTCCACTAGAGACACCAGCACACTGCAGCACTCACACTGACTCACAATGATCTGATCTACAACCAGCTGCACGTCGGCTTCTTTAATGAAATTCCACTTCCTTGTTTCCTGTCTTCTTTGTATCCTTGTGACTTAAAATAAGTTCACAACGAATAAACTATCCTGAGCTAACCTCCTCATTCACACCAGATGGTTCCTAAATAATTCAGGCTCAATTCACGTTGAACTCAGAAGTATGTAAGAAAATGTAGTATTTATAAGTGCATACATGACAGCATGCAGCCTACAGAAGTATCATGGACGCGTTATAATGGGCTCTGAAACCAGCCGAGTGAGACGCGAGGGGCCGTCTCCTCCTCCCGTCTCCTCCGTTGTGTCCGCAGCAGGACGCCAGGCGTTTTATTCCTTCTCTATTTGTCCCTTTGTCCCGTCCCCGTCACACCCGCCTGCTCACCTGCCGTCTCCCCCTTTCACCTTGGCCGCGTGGTCTCCCCCTTTGCTTCTCCTGTCCATCATCCTGTCCGCCCAGTCGCTCGCAGACAGTCGTCTGACAGCTGTATGAATTTAACGCACTCGCCGAGAGCAATTATGTTCCGCTAATTAGCCGAGATGGCAGCTGGCGCCGCGGCGTCGGCACTTTATGACCTCTGATAACAAGACTCCCCGAGTCTGTGGAGCTTCTGAATGGGGAAATGCATAAAACCAGCAGAGTGCCGCTCCAAGCATCATGATCCTTCAATATCCCCCCCCCCCCACCTCCCCGAGAGCCCCTTGGCTTTGGAGCGGAGACATGTAGACAAAGCGTTGCACCGGGAGGGGGGATTGATAAGGTGGAGACTTAATAAACTCGCAGGCTGCTCAGTTCTCATCGATTCCCTTTAAAAACGATCAATTACAAAATACATACTTCGTTTGCTGCTTCCTTTTTTATAATGTCTGTGAAATAGTCTGTAAATGTTTCTTTAACACGCGTCACATGACACAAGCTCGCTCCCGGTGCAGCAGATCTACTGAAGCACCTGAGATTCACTCGCATTGATGATTTCTTTTTAAGCTACACTTGAGATTTTCAGTTTTTTCAGATTCTCAGTAGATTGCCTGAGGCGCTGAGGCCGTTTTCGAAGCGTAAGCCAGCTGTTTTATTGTGAACCCATTTCAGAGGGGATTGTGATGAAAGGCCTCATTACGCGCTTACAGCCGGCGACTGATCTCTGCGTGATGGCTGGTAACACCGTTAGTGGAAAAGGGGATTCGTGATTGGAGAGAAACGCAGGAATCGACCACGTCCAGCCCCTCAGCCAATGAGCTCCCGCGTGGATGAGCCGCCCGGTAACGAGCTCGGCTGCTCGGAGGTGTGCTCCTTCCCCTGACCAAGTGGCTACATGTCGTTTGGTCTGATTTAACGAATGCTGGTTGGCTCAAACTCAAAGCACCTCGTGCTGGGTTACATTTAGGATAAGAAACTGCACGAAATTACGCTACTTAAGTACAGAGGTAACTTAAGTGAAAAAAATAAAACCAATGTGGATTAACAATATGGAAGTTGCGGTCGAAGTGACGCTAAAAACTGCCACCATCTGTGTCACATGGGACGGCGGGGCGTCCAGCGTGTGCAGAACAAGTCGTCCACCGTTCTTGCTGCGGATGCAAAGGTTCGTGTAGGGTACCGTAGCCGAAGCATCCTGGTGGAGGAGTTCAGGGCCTGTCAGACAGCTCGAGGGACACTGCATGTCCTCTGGGTTCCCAGGCGGACGCGTCTTTTCACAGGTGGCTTGTTAAACTCTCCTCTGAAACGATTCCACATTGCAAACAAAAAGAAGACGACCTCAGAAGGTTGTGTACACAAACACGAGGAATGAGCCTTGTTAACCGGCGAGCGGCTCACACACCCGCCACTTAAATCCTTAAACAAATTGTAACTCGGCTGATTAATGGGACCTTCGAGGTGCGAGCGGCCGCTTTCTGAGCGCTTGATGTTTCTTTAATAAGCAGCTCGGTTGCAGCATGTCAATTATTTGCGGCACATGCAGAGATGTGTGAGTGCTCGGGTCGGGGAGGAAGATGGAGCGCTGGAGGAAGGAGTGTGTGTGTGTGTGTGTGTGTGTGTGTGTGTGTGTGTGTGCGTAGGTCAGACTTGTGTGTCTATGGGTCGGGGAGCGGTAACAGACACGGGGGAAATCAAACAGCAGCAATTACAACCCGCTCTAAACATTGCATCAGGAATGAGTCCGATATCCAATTAGAGGGCGCAGAAAGAGTCCCCGCCCTCTCAGCCCGCTCTCCACCGGACCTGCCTCTGGTAGGTGAGACAGCGGGACAACAGGAGGTGTGGATGTCGCCCGCTGGCCCGGGATCAGATGCCCAGCAGCACCGTTGTCTCAGGCATCTTCCTCGATCTCCAAACGCCTTCCATTCGAACCCGAAGGTTGATTCCTGGTTCCTTTCTTGCCGTGTCTAATTGTGTCTCGGGGCGCCGCTCGTTATTCGTTGCTGATGATGTGAGGGCGGGAACTGTCAGCCGCTCCGTCAGAACAAACTAAAGCCTAGAAGCGGTCTGTGCGACGCGGAGCGCGAGGCCGCTCGACCTGCAGTGACCCCTCGGGTCCACAACACCACCCATCGCACTTCTTCTGTTTGTGATGTGGATCTTCAGAGGGAGGCGTTTTCTTCCCGCTTGGAAAGAGAACGTAACAGAGTGAAGCCTCGAGTCTGGCTACATTAATCCCATTAATCCCATTAATCCCATTAATCCCATCGAACCAGACCTACTTCAGGACCATACAGCACTAATCCTGGACGGCACAATATTGGACTCCGCATTTAATTGGAGGATCCCAGAGCATATAGAACTCCAATTTATATAACTGACATGTGATGTGAGTGTCTCCATCCCATAATCCCACATTGGGGAAAGCAGCCGTGCAGAGACAGAATCTCTTTCATAGGGAGGCCGTAGTTTGGATTCCACGGACGGATGGATGCTGCTCGCTGCTCTGTCAATTACCAGCTCAGAGTGTGTGTGTGCGTGTGTGTGTGTGTGTGTGTGTGTGTGTGTGTGTGTGTGCGTGTGTGTGTGTGTGTGTGTGTGTATTTGCGTGTGTGTGTGTGTCTTCTACCTTGGGCTTATGTTAGCCTATTTCTTTCTGTCTTTGCCGCCATCCATCAGGTTCTCTTCCCCCGGGCCAACATTGTGATTTAAACAAAAAAGCCCCCTGAAATTGCCCCCACCTCCTTTTCTCAGAGGGGGCCGATGAGTCCTTCGCTTTGTGTTTACTGTGCGAAAATTAAATTGAGGCAAACGTTGGAAGAGTGAGAAGTGGGGGACAGGGGGACATATGAGGATAAAGATGCAGAAAATGGACAGTTATAAGAAGAAGAGGCTCATGGGCAAATTAGGCGGGTGGAGATGAGGTAGGGTGGGGTACAGAGAGATGGGAGAGGGAGAGGGAGGGGGGAGAGAGGGAGAGGGCAGCAGGGTGGGGAAATGGTGGGAGGCAATTTTCGGTTGCAAGATGGTAATTGTCCAACTCGACTCGATAACGGGGCCTTTAAAAAACTTGAAAAAATGCAATTTTCCCTCCAAAAACTCATGCTGTTAATGGGATTTGTGCTCTCTGCCCCTCCTGTCCTAAGGACACGCACACACACACACACACACACACACAGAATCACAAAACAAAATGGTCTCAATTCCACACATACAGTAGAACCCCCCCCCCCTCCCTCCAGTGGACTCGGTCTTTATTCAGATGGTCGCTAAACACACAGTCAGTGATTTGATGTTGGCATCAAACACACAAACACACACAAATACACAAAAACAAGAATGGAAATGAGACTCGGTGGGCAAATTCCTTTTATCGCTTGACTCCCTGCCAGCATTTTTCTTTCATGCCAATAAACCGTATGAATAAATAAAGTGAACCGAATTGAAATACAGTCAGAGATGATGAGGAGTCACATGCTGTTACTTTTATACACAAACGCCCTCTAAGAAACTCATGGAATCAGACATTTATCGTTAGGGAGTAAACACTCTGACACGTGGTGTGTGCGTCCATCGTGTTTATGAGAGAGAGAGAGAGAGAGAGAGAGAGAGAATGCAAAGGACACATTTCAAACAGCCATGTAGGCGTCTGAGGATGCGCTTACATCGGTTTTGCAGAAGAGCCAATCTATAAAGAACCGCGTTCATGCATGCTGATGATGCCAGAACGTATACGTGAGTGTGTGTGTGTGTGTGTGTGTGTGTGAGAGAGAGAGAGAGAGAGAGAGAGCACCTGGGGCCAATTTGTATGTGAGATGTTGATTATTTAATTTCTAGGGAAAGTAAGAAACGTTCTGGCCCATTGGACAAAATTACCATAATCTATCAGTCGGCTGGGGGTGGTGTGGGAGGGGGGGTCTGATCAATAACAGTGACTCAGCAGTCGTGACAGGTGATGTCAGTATCCTCACAAGGCAAAGAAAGAAAACCACCCCACGGCCCACAGCTACTTTCCTCTGCTAAGCAACAGACGAGTTCCTTCCTTTGTTCCTTCCTTCCTTCCTCCTCGCCAACGATCACTCAGGTCAAAGGTCGATATCCGTCGAGTGCGGCCCCTTGTGACCCACAGCGGTGAGGCGGACGTCCTCCTCCTACTGACGCCTCAGTGGATTCTACGAGGGCCACAAAGGCTGTATTACTGTTATTACCACAGGGTTTGATGCCAAGCAGAAGGTCGGTAATAATTCTGTAACAAGACTGTAATAAGACCTTAGTAAGACTGTAGTACTTTTGTAAGACTGTAATAAGAGAGTAGTAAGCTGAAGCCGACGCCGCCCTCTGCAGAACGGTAATGGAGGAGCTCAGTGTCCCTGTGTGGCCCCCACATTAACATTCTACATGCAGCTGTGAAATTAGAAGAAGCTTTGGAGCAAATCAGAGGGCAGGAAACATCCTCAAGCATCAGAGCCACGGACGATTTGAAGAAAGCAAGCTACACCCGACTGACGTATGGATTAACTGCCTGACAACCCTCTTTTCTATGAATATCTTTATATTGATAATGCGGATCATTTGAATCCAATAAACCAGCAGTCCCAGACTTTCTCCCCCTCTGTGACAAAGTCGAACGAGTTCAGAAAACTTTTACGCTCAACAACTCCTCCTATTTGTTCCTTCGGAGGCCTCAGAGACCCGGAGGCAGACAGGCGAGCGAGGGCCGGACCGAGCCCCAGGAGAGGCTCCCTGCTCGGGCAGAACGCGGTCAGAGGCCTCTGGGGGAGCGGGGCAACTTCTAATGTCACGAGCCGGGCAAAGTGTGCGTCTGGTTCCATCGTTACTTTCAGTCAGCAGCGCGTTCAGCCGAGCTGCACTCCAACACGTTTTATAGGGCAGGAAGAGAAACAC
This sequence comes from Apeltes quadracus, assembly GCA_021346845.1. Classification (NCBI taxonomy): domain Eukaryota; kingdom Metazoa; phylum Chordata; class Actinopteri; order Perciformes; family Gasterosteidae; genus Apeltes; species Apeltes quadracus. Next base: position 19,285,860 of record CM037925.1, on the reverse strand, counting down.
AAAACACATAAAGAGATCCTGTTTAGCATTGTGCTGAACTTGTCTCATTTGTAATGAAATTAGACTCTATCTTACAGTACAGCTGTTGATTATTGTGCATTTTCCTGCCCAATCAATGAAAAGATAATGCACAACTCTGTGTGTGTGTGTGTGTGTGAGAGAACGCCGTGAACCTTTCTGTCACTCTACATCTACCTGCCTGCCAGATGCCTGCTAACAAGGGCCTAGCTCCTCGTAGGCTAATGCTCTAGCTGCCCATCATACACGAGCCCACACAGACGCACACAGCACACTAACACTACACACAGCACACTAACACAACACACAGCACACTAACCCAACACACAGCACACTAACCCAACACACAGCACACTAACACTACACACAGCACACTAACCCAACACACAGCACACTAACACTACACACAGCACACTAACCCAACACACAGCACACTAACACTACACACAGCACACTAACCCAACACACAGCACACTAACACTACACACAGCACACTAACACAACACACAGCACACTAACACTACACACAGCACACTAACCCAACACACAGCACACTAACACAACACACAGCACACTAACCCAACACACAGCACACTAACACTACACACAGCACACTAACCCAACACACAGCACACTAACACTACACACAGCACACTAACACAACACACAGCACACTAACACTACACACAGCACACTAACACTACACACAGCACACTAACACTACACACAGCACACTAACCACGGCTCGGCTGCTTTCACAGACTTACTAATCAGTGTGACTCACACATCTCTGTATGCCCGAGTCCTGCTTTCTGCTTAATGCAGGTTGTCTGGATGAACACACACACAGACACACACAGACACAAACACACACATGGTAGCATCGAGGTGAGGCCCACTCTGTATTCGGCGTGTGTCCTTGTGTTGTGCGTCTCAGACTTGGTCTCCATCAGTCATGTACCTGATTAGGACCCTGGCAGCTGTGTGTTGTTGTTGTTGTGCGTTTGGGTGTTGTCCCATGTTTAATGACGCGATTCCACAGAGTAACCGAAAACCCTCTGTGAGAAAGCGTGCAGCTTCAGAACGCCTCTGACGGAAATCCCCTCGTGGAGCCTCCAACAGCTGGCAGCCCAAAGTAAACAAGTGACTGGTGGATGTTGTGTGTGTCGTTCCACCGATCTGTGAGTCACTAATGACGAGCAACCACAAACCGCTTTGCCGCGTGTGGAATGAGGTCTGTGTGCACGTGGAAACACATGTGAGCAACAGGGTTGTGTTACTCTGGCAACAAGCAGGTTCCACTGCGCCTAAATGATCATCATGCTGCATTGAAGAAGACTTGAATCTAGAGACTGAGACCATAAGAAGTGGAGTCATTTCCTCATAGACGTCTATGGGAGCAGAGGAGTCGCCCCCTGCTGGTCACTACAGATGATGCAAGTATCAATAAAAGCAAGTCTCTTGTTCATTTCGTTGCGTCCGAAAGCTGAAAACTCACCAAGTGCCTTCCTTCTCCTCGCGTGCTTTGATATCTGGCAGCTTTTGCACATCTTTGAGTCGTAGAGCTGAACAACGTCCTTCACATGAGTGGCTGCAGACCCCCCCCCCCCCCCCCCCCCCCCCCCTGGCACCCTCCTCCTCCCCCGATACCATGATTGGAATCACACTCAAAACCATCAGCACTCGTCAGGAGGTGCTTCAGCTGTTCGACACCCCAACAACAACACGTTCACACGTACGTGCGTATGCGTGTGTTTGTGTGTGTGTGTGTGTGTGTGTGAGAGAGAGAGTGCGTGTCTGGCAGGTACACACCAGCCAGCAGGCGAATAACAATCAAGTGTCTATCACTGAATATTCAGCAACCCGCACTGCTGAGCACACAGGATCCAGCAGCTACACATTTTGCCATCTTGCAGTACTGGCAAAACATGTCAGTACGTTGATATCTGTGTGTGTCTGAATGTGTGTGTGCATGTGTGTTTTCACTTCACTCAGGCTGGAACGCACTTGGAGAACATTCAAGAGTTTCATTAAAGCGCTTTAAGTCTCTTCCATCGACTTCCACGTGGCTAAATGGCTAAAAGGCAAAATGGCTCCATGTAGGAAGCTCTAGTCCATCAAACCTGGCACGCCATACGCACATTAGCAAACAAAAAGAGTGAGCACGCACACACACACGAACACAAGCACCGGCACACTTCAGCCGTCAGCTGAATCTGCCTCAACCGCCATATCCGCCATAAATATGCTTTATTTATATCTGTGACTTAGCGAGGATCCAAATAAATATCGAACCAGAGTACACGGCTGTGCTGATGCACTTTACCCGCAAACACACACAGTCCCACACACACTGTCACACACACACTGTCACACACACACTGTCACACACACTGTCACACACACTTACGCACATTTGAAAACAAAAAAGAGGTTGAAAACAAAGGAAACGTGTGCACTCAAACGGCACAAAAGTCTGCAATAAGGCTGCAATTACTGTCAAATGCACACGTGCACACACTCCCACATGCACAAGTACACACAAACACACACATGCACACACTCAATGATGGAATATCTTTAGAGGCAGTACAGCAGCAGCCTTGAACTCCTCCCAAACTGGCAATTTAATCATCATGAATGAATCAAGCACACACACACGGCACACATCAACAGACACACACGCACACAGCACATGTCGACACACACACATGCGGCCCTGGACTTTTGACTGAGTGGCCCTAAAATGCTCTTCTGTGTCCTTGTCCTCGTTTATTCTGAGATTGCAACATAAAGATGTTGAATGTCTTGCAAAAGGAACGGATTGGGGATCTGACTTTTTATTTCAGATATAAAGAAACCTGTGGACGTTTATTACGTTAAGTGCTTCATTTGCCCTCAAGTGGCCATTTGAAGATAACTATAAAAAAATCCTGTAATCATTACAAAATACCTCAACTTGTAATGGAAATACCAGCAAATTGCCTCAACTCCCTCAACCCCAAATATTGTGATTAAGTCTTGAAAAGTTAATAACGTCACCTGGCTCGACAGAAATGCTACGGCAGCAGCATATTAAAAAAACTGCTCACACATGTGAATATATTCATCAACAGCAACTGAGGTGATTAAAAAGAGACCAAACACCATACCATGTGGTACATAAACACACATATACACGTTGGTAGCTACAGAGTAAAGAGATAAAACCTACGAACACGTCAGTATTGTTGGAGTGTTTTATCGGGTTCAGCACCACGGACAGAGACGCATCCACACGCACAACATCAGCCTTCATTTATCCATCGTGTCTCGCATCTTTTTTCCTGTAAAGTGGGAATAACGATTACTTTGGATCGTCCTGGTGCTAATGCAGACACTCAGGACGCTCAGGTTTGTCCCCAACTGGGATTTGTCCTCGCAAGAGACTAGAGACTAGTTGTCCTGCTGTCCTTGGGGTTTAGAAGAACCTTTTTCTAATATTCAGTTTGTTCTGTTGGAACAGCAAATGACAGACAGGTACTTGGAGAATGAACCAGTGTGACCATGCGACCCCCCTCCCCCCCCTCCCAGCTGGCCTAAACCTGTCCAGGAGCCAGCAAACCGACGCCCAATCGCCTCCAGGCGTTTCTCACAGGCTGGCTGACTTCATTGAGATCTCTATTCCGTGCACGCACAGCCATAACAGACATTAAAAGATCTCCTGTCTTGGCTTTTTCGACCGGCGAGGAGCCACTTCACCAACTCAACCAAAAGAATTGAATTGAAATGCATTTTCAAAGGCGACCTGAGAAGCTGTTGTTATTGTTGAACCTTCTGCTCGACATTGAATTACAGGAACAGGCTCTCTCCCGTAGACGGAGCTCGACTGTGCGTGTCTTTCTTTTTCTGTGTCATTCTCGCGCCGACCAAAAGCTAAAAGAAGAACAAACACAGAGGATCATTTATTTATTTTTCCACTGATAGTCCAAGCGCTTCCTTCGCTTCGTGAAAATGGCTTTAAATTATTTCTTTGTCTGTTACTCTCACATTTTGTTGCCCGTCTTCGGTCCCCTTTTTCATTGACTTTTTCATTTGGTTTCTGTCACCGAATTACTTTGTGTGTTCTTGTTGTCGTTGCAGATGGTTTGGTGGGCCGTGTTTGCCGCAGCCCCTTGGGCCCCCTCATATCTCCGCACACTGGCGCCTTGTTCTTTCTCCACGTAGGACGGGCTGTCAAAGGACACTGGGTGAATACTTAAACGAGACTAAGATGGTGCTTTGAGCCAGATGCTAACATCAACAGCATGCTAACAATGACAACGTTACGTGTCGTATGCCTTTTCCAAACACAGAGTGACTAAGCCAATAATCCTGTCAGTCATTTCGATTCCCCTAAAGGGGAGCGTGAATGTTTGGGGTTTCATACTATTGACCTCATGTTGTCGCGAGAGGACAAAGTCTGGGTGTTAGCAGGGCTCATCCTCTGGGTATCCGGAATGTCTGTGCAACATGTCCTAGTGATCATTGGGATTCTGGGAGGATGGTGGCGCATGGAGTAGGGAGGGTGTGCTGGGACCCGCAAGGTTGGTTTTACCAACCTTGGCTGTCCCATGTCCCATGTTCAAGTGTCCTTGAGAAAGACACCTAACCCCTAACCTCTCCCCAGGGAAAAATGTAGAAAACCATGGCTCAAAATTCAACCTAAGTTCCTTTGGATAAATGCGTGCAAAATCAGGCATGACGAGTTGTCAATGTTCCTGCAAATCAAACTCTGCCTGTTACATGATGTTTTGAAGCATCATGTCCATGGGGACCCCGCCTGAACTTTGATGGACAAGTGAAGACTATTCGAAAACGAATACAAAACGTTTCAATGATCAGTGACTGCAGAGTGTGCCGCTGAGAGCAGCAAAGACGGAGGCTAAGTGCTATGAAAAGCTCTCACAGCATCGATCCAATCTGTCTCCTGGAGTTTCATTTTGTGCCACCTGTCCTGCCTGCGGGGGCAACCTGTCACACGGAATGCTCACCGAGGGTCATTCTGACTTTGTGCCTTTTGGGGACAGAAAAGGAAGTGAACGGAACTCAGCGGATATACGAGGGATCAGGCATTTGTTTTAGTGTCGCTACACGGAACACAGGTCAAAGGCTGAAGCTGGTCACCATGGAAACAGATAAAAGGTGTGAAATGAGTTGTTTGATCCTCGTTCCTATTAAGAATATTATATTATGATAACTAAAAGTAACGCACTTTAGTTTGCATGGATCCCACTAAATCAACATAATGAAGAACAATAAGAGCCCAGAGGACCAAAGCCAACAGTCAATCAATCCCAAAGGTATCCAATAACAAAAGAATGAGCAGAACCCTAATCTGGACAGATGGATGCAATATGCACATTTCCACCTTCATTCATGACAGAAACATCAGTTAAACAACGTGACTGGATCCTTAAACTTGTTGCATATTTCTGGGTTTATTTTTTTCCAGATTATCTGTGGATGAATATCAGCGGTTTACCCTCGGACTCACCAACAGACTCTTCCAGAATAATTTCAGACAAAGACTGGAGGACGGATGAACTGCAATCAGGAAAAATGATTCTTTGTTTGTGTAGTGTGTGTGTGTGTGTGTGTGTGTGTGTGTGTGTGTGTGTGTGTGTGTGTGTGTGTGTGCTCACACATATGCCAAACTGGAGTTAGAATTCAACAGAACTTGTCTGGAGGCCGAGATAAGCCCACCGAGTTAAACCTCAGTGGAGTCGAACAACCAGCGTTCCTCTGGTTCTGTATACTGAAGCTCAGTGGTAACGGAACCGGGGGGGGCGAAGCTAAGAGAAAGGCAATCATCAGTAACAAAGGAAAGTGAAGCTGGAATGATTTTCCTCCACGAATATACACAGACATCTCAGTCAACCTGCACAAAGAATATATTGTATATATCTACCTTGTGCCTGGAGGTTTGGTTTCTGACCCCAGCTGATAAATCGCCAAAGCAAAGCGTCCCGATTCAGGACTTATTATTTCAAATAAACTTCATCAAATGCTTTGGTAATCTGTTTGCTTCCAGCAGGAGAGTGAAGGGTCGGTGATCAATAAAGGCTTCGATGTTTTTCATTACAACCTTGGGGGCCTTGTGATGGTATCAGATCATACTTCATGAAACTGAAATGTTTGTGAAGATTAGATTAAACTGGGAAAACGGCTGATTTAAATGTATTTCTGATCGACAGGTTTGGCAGACGGTTTATTAATGATGAGCTTCTGTGGTGCCGTGTTTCGCGCTTCATTCCAACAGTAGTAATGGGAGGGTTCTGGTTGGAACTGAAGCCCAGTGTTGGTGGGAGTGTCGGCGCGTACAGACTTGCAGCTCTCGTGTTCATCACAGTCCCAGCGGGTTTTAACACCAGGGCCGTTTACTGTCGGCCAATGTGCGGATAGCAGGACAACATTTGGTGTGTAAAGCGACCGCAGAGCGTTCGCCGACTTAGCGAAGAGACGTGTGAGCGAGGAGCCACGTGGAGCCTGACTGCCGCGGCGCGGCCCAAACCACCAGGGCCTGGCCGGCAAAGTGCAGAAAAGCAGCGGTAGACTGGGCACCATTTTGAGTTAAAGGAAGCAGCACTCGGCTGATTCAGCTCACAGTCGGGAAACTGACAAAAAAGTGGTCGGATCCATCAGCCACCTCGCAACGTGAAGTCAGGAGATCCATATTCAAGCTAGCATGGACAAATGGGAGGCATTCTCTCATCCCTCCATCCATCAGTTCATCCATCCCCTCATCCATCCATCCATCAGTTCATCCATCTACTCATCCATCCATCCACTCATCCATCCATCCATCAGTTCATCCATCCCCTCATCCCTTCATCCATCAGTTCGTCCATCCCCTCATCCATCCATCCATCAGTTCATCCATCCATCCATCAGTTCATCCATCTACTCATCCATCCATCCATCAGTTCATCCATCCCCTCATCCCTTCATCCATCAGTTCGTCCATCCCCTCATCCCTTCATCCATCAGTTCATCCATCCCCTCATCCATCCATCCATCAGTTCGTCCATCCCCTCATCCATCTATCCATCAGTTCATCCATCCCCTCATCCATCTATCCATCAGTTCATCCATCCATCCATCAGTTCATCCATCCCCTCATCCCTTCATCCATCAGTTCGTCCATCCCATCATCCATCCATCCATCAGTTCATCCATCCATCCATCAGTTCATCCATCGCCTCATCCCTTCATCCATCAGTTCATCCATCCCCTCATCTATCCATCCATCAGTTTGTCCATCCCCTCATCCATCTATCCATCAGTTCATCCATCCATCCATCAGTTCATCCATCCCCTCATCCATCCATCCATCAGTTCGTCCATCCCCTCATCCATCTATCCATCAGTTCATCCATCCATCCATCAGTTCATCCATCCCCTCATCCCTTCATCCATCAGTTCATCCATCCCCTCATCCATCCATCCATCAGTTTGTCCATCCTCTCATCCATCTATCCATCAGTTCATCCATACCCTCATCCATCCATCCATCAGTTCGTCCATCCCCTCATCCATCTATCCATCAGTTCATCCATCCATCCATCAGTTCATCCATCCCCTTATCCTATCATCCATCAGTTCATCCATCCATCCATCATATAGGCACAGGTCTCAGGAGCAGCAGCTTGAGAGAATATTTTAAAGGTCCCTAATAACTCATAGGACATAACTCAACCTTCCTCTGTCTTCCTGTGACACAGTGACAGTCGGGCGTTGTCCCTTGAAGGAGTCATAGAGTAACTATGGTAACGTAGTGTATAAGGAGGTTGGTTTTCAGTGTTATATATAAAACCCCCTCAGCGGTGAGATTATATTCCAGTGATTTGGCCGCTGTGTTTGTTCTTCACTTTATCTATTTGTGTAAAGGAAACTTCTACGTGGCTCCGTCACAACTTTAATAATCTACATCGAACATCGCTTGTTTTTCATTTTTAGACTTTTTTTGGCTTTAATCTTGTTGAGCTTGAAAAGACGTCCTCCCCCCCTCTTTAACTCTCCCACGTGCCCCTCCATTGCGATTGACAGCGTCGGATAGTTCCTCTATAAAAAGCGCTTTTCGTTCTCATGTGTCACTCCCCGGTGGAGGACAGACTTGGCTTAGTTTAGGATGATGGATTTGGCTTTTAAGTAAATGACAGGAGACTGTTTTGGTCTGATAAACACGCCGCACCCACTGCTGACAAGTGAATGAAAGCGAGGCGCCACACCTTTCAAGATCAGAGACAGAACAAGGAGACGACAAACCCGGACGGCTAAAAATAAGTTCAACAAAAACAACAAGATTCATTTTTGCATTCGCGAGAGAAGTTGTTGCGTGAAACAGTCGAGGTCCCAGGGATCCTGAGGAGTTAGAAGATTCCTCTGCTGATTCAGCAGTCACACCCCAACGGAACAGTAAATATGCAGAGCTGGGCAATGCGTGCACACACACACACACACACACACGGAGGCAGCACACAGTGGCAGAGCTGCCGTTTAGTACCTTGGCGGATGAAATGTAACTATCAGCCCAGATAAACTATATCACACACACACGAACACACACACACACACACACACACACACAGACACATACACACAGACTATTTAATAGAAGTAAACAAAACACACAACCACACACAGTCAATACCATAGCCATGCATTTTTATCTAAACTGTCGGGACTTAGGCTTGTCAGTCATTTAAACAACTGCACACACACACACACACACACAAAGACAAACACACACACGGTGTCAATAATGTAATTGCTGTCAGCCTCGCTAAAGCTGTCACTGAGCCTTTGACCTCCTCCTGTCAGAAACACACACTATCTGCTGCCATTTGTTAAGCACACGGACGCACACATGAATACACACACACACACTCACCTACTCTCTCTCTCGCTGAGTCCATTCATCTGTTGCGATCTGTCATTCACGTCAATCATCGCTATCACTTGCTTCCTTTTTTAAACCCGCTCAGCTGCACTGTGTCATTATCGCCACGCTTTCCCCCGCGAGACAAACGAGGACGGGGGCAAAAGCCCCATTGACACGGGACAAGTGCTACCTGGGGCCCCTCTGGTCATTTGCTAAAATTGGGTGGCTTTGTCAATTTGATCTAAATCTTGAGCCGATCTGCAGAGTCAGTGATTTGGCAGCATCTCGGTTGCTGCCTGTTAGCACGGCAGGTTCAACCCGAGGGAGGTCACACTTCTTTTGCATATTCCAACCACGCTGAGCACTACCGAACGCTCCGCCTGATTAATATCACACATCAGGCACAAATGAGCTCACCTGTCAAAACTGCTTGGTATATTTGGATTATTATCATTGCCAGACTTGGGTGGCAGAGAGGACCTGTCCCCTCTTCCTCCGCTCTGGGTGATGTCAGTCTGAAGCCACTCCAATGTTTCAGGGCCTGACAGCACTTTGCGGTGATAAAGTCGTCAAACCTGCCAGAGCGACGCGTGCCAACACTCTTTGAGTGGCAGCACATTGTCGCTCTTGAAGGCTTTTCTCTTTTCCACTGATGAAGTGACACAAGAAAAGGCCCCTGCTGTTTTCCAGATACTTTCTGAGGATCGCAGGTCATTAATTACTCTGAGATTGGCCGTGGCGTCAAGGCGCCGATGTGAGCGCATTCTTGATGCCGAGTTAGCGAGCAGCGGTGATTATGTGGCTCTGCAGAGCGATGCTAAAAACCCAAAAGGCTCAAACCTCTACGATGCCAAGTCATCGCTGAGCCGATCCTCGTCTGCCGAGTTACACCGGCAGATGGGACGACATGAGCATATCGGGGGGGGGCACGGCTTTGGCAAACATTCATGACTGCTCATTGAGACATTTGAATGTATTTGGGGGTTTGACCATAATCATTAACTTCCTGCTGAGAAATGATCCTACTGAGCATCATCAAGGGAAAATACACAGACACACACACACACACACACACACCGTAAGTAATGGCAAACCAGGTCGATTGTACCTGAGAGCTTTAAATGTACCACAACAGGGACCACAGATGCCAATTAGCTAAAGCTATAATCTGGTAAAGTGCATCAAATAGTCACATTTCTGTTTGAGCTGTGAATTTTCCCTTTTAAATCAAATAAATGAATAAAGAGCAAGAACATTCGTACTTACAGTGCACAAAGGAAGCAACCCACATGCATGTACACAGACTGTTTAAAGCAAACTGGTCTGTTGCGGACCTAAAAGTCTCCCAGGTAATGAATCATCTTTGTTTAATTCAATTTTAAAAAGCTCTTTAATGTTTGAATTTTAAAGGGACTCCGGTGCTACGTTACTTTCTGTCCACAAATTAAATAACAAAGCTAACCAATGCGTAAAAAGAGAGACGCACTCATGACCAGTCACTCAAACGCAGCACTGCAGGTATTGTTCATTATGATGGATCTCTGTCCTTTACTGTTCGACTCTGACTCAGCAACACAATCTGAATGTCAACTTGGTACCAAGCCGCTCGGATCTGAAACAGTTTCCACTCCATAAATGCTTATCGTGGATTATTCTCCTCCACTTTGGCTACAATCACTATTTTATCCATTGTGATCGACATACAAAATGTATTGTTCACTATGTAGGACGATAGTTTTCTATTGGGTTATTCCGTCCTGTTCATGTTTCACAAAATCATCACACTAACATCACTCTTTGCTCAATCCAAAAACAAGTCTCAAAATTCAAAAATGAATCACTGACTGCTTGAACACTGGATTTTCTACCCAGATTTTTGTGAGTCCCCTAAGCGTAAGTGTTTGAAAACGTTGTTGTCCCCATAAGGTCGTTAGTATAAGAAACAAATGTGGGTTCTCCCTCTGCCCCACTAATACCACTATATTTTATACAGGCACAAATTGAACATATATAATGTCATGACCACATATAGAAGTTCACGAGTTAACGATATCTGTAAAAGATTTCTCAAATGTGGCACCAGTGAGGAGGGAATGTCGGGTCTCTGAGGCTTCGGGCCTCAGTGGAGCAGCATGTGTGTATCTATTATTACACCCAGGATGTTCAGAAGATGCAAGAAGTCAACACCCTGAATAATTTGGATGGAACAGACCACAGCAAGTTCAGTGGCTTGCCAGAAAATGTCCAAGTCGCGCTTACATGCTTCTTAGATTTGATGAAATGAAAGTTTAATGATCCCTGTTGGGAAATTGGAGCACTGCTGCAGCAAAAAAAAAAAAAGTGAAATGCAGACAGAGGCAAACTACATTGAGATCACGTAATGAAAAATGCAATTAATTACAGTCAAAGTTAGATGAACAACGCCTACAGGCTTCAATCTTGTATCTCATTTCACTCAACGCTTCTCACCTGCATCACATCTCAAGTCAAAAGCCGGCGGCGGTCACACTCCGTTTCTCACCAGGACCATGAATCGCCCGGTACAGTAGATACCAGAGCGATAATACGCTCTCTTTGATTTTTGAAGTGTCCGACAGGTAATTAGTTACAATCTTTTCGTGGTCTCCCTAAAGGCTTAACAGTATCCGTCTAAATTAGAGCGTAATGGTTCCTGAGTTTTCTTCACACGGAGCTGAACACCTCATTTTCCAGATAAGGTTAGCCTTCCGTAGCCAGAGCGCTCTGCTCACTCCGTTTCAGCGCTGTGACAGCAGAGGGGGGAAGAAGTATTTGTGATGTGTGGTGAATTTAAGTACCAGAAGTGATTTCTGGTATTATTTCCTATTTCTATTAAAGTCTTTCTGTTCAATTGAATACTGTAAATTGTACATCCTGGTTAAGAGGAATGCCAAAGAGGAAGCGATGGGACATTACAAAGACAAATATTATGGTGTGTAGTATGTTTCAGCTTGATTTTAACCACCACTATTTGGCTGTTTTAATAAACAGACATAATATGAAAATGATGCATCTGTGTCCTGTTATTTATCCTTTGGTATGCATTTCAGAAGGAAAAAATGGTTAGGATTCAGGTGTAATTGCAAATAGTGATTAATCATGATTAATCCACTGAAAATTCACATTAATTTGATTAAAATTTATAGAGTTCCCTTTTCAGCAAATTTAAATTCATATGCAACTATAATTAGAATATATGTATCATTTAAGATTAATAGAGTAAATTCACTAGTGTGACACTTTTTGCGACGATGATGTCTCACCAAACAAAGGTTAGGTAGTCAGGACAATCAAAAAGCGAATCAAATAAGTTATATTCACAGTATGCACAGTAATGCACTACTTCAACTTAAAAATGTACGATCTCAGGTGTGGAGAGCCCAGTTGATCTGAGCACAGCGGTAAAGGCAGGAGATACAGATATAAGAAAGTAGAAGTAAAATGATCTTCTGTGGTTTGTTGATAGAGATTCAACCATTTGGTCTTAATGTGTCACATTCGGTTGTGATTGAGATTTTAGAAGAAATAAAAAAGAGCCGCATTGTTTCGCGCTTTGCCAAAGTTGTTAAAGTCTCCATTTCTGCTGCTGTTTTGTTAAACTACCGGCGCGCTGTGACTTTGAGAAGGATTGTTTGGGGAAGATCCAGAGGCGCTGTCTCCTCACACGTCTTCTAACTGGCTGGTTGGGACATAGTATGAGTTGAGTGCGATTGGGAAAAGTAGGAGGACAGGTGCAGTGGAATGCACGAGTGGGTACAAACCCATCAGCATCTCTGATGCGTCTGAAGCTCTACTGCTGTTGTCATTAGTCTAATTTAGTCCCTCACATGTTTATTCTGCCTGACTGAAATTTAGAAAACAAAGTAAATCAAGGAGATAATACGCAAAAAAAGATTTGAAAGTGCCTCAAGCTTCCGATGAGCTGAGGAGACTTCTGGTTGGGAGTATTTTACTATGACAAATAGAATTGTGACGCTTTGAGGCGTTTACCCATTTTCTCTGCACTCTCGCTGAACTTGACAGAAGCTCCTTTGAGGACTTATCAGGAAAAATCCAGTTTTCTGTCTCTCTGGCTTTAAAAGCCACTCTGTGATGTCGGAGACACAAATGCTTATATTTGCAAAATGTGTAAATAGACGGATGTACTACCACAAGACGGCTGCACAGTAATTCCAGTAGGAAGGACGACCCCTTCAGTGTGTTTCGTAATCCAGAACACAACGAGGAAAAACATGTAAAAGAGCAATATGGATGCAAAGTCTAAGTCAGAAGCAGTTTAGACCAGATTCATTTGATCCACCTCCAAATGCAGGTCTCTCCGTTTTATAACTACTGTGATTTGTTTTTTTACCTTTTTGTCATTTTAAATGTGTTTTCTTTCAGCACCTTGTGCAACACTGCCAAAGATTACAAAGTTTCCGGGAACAAAATAGAAACCGTATTGCTGGAAGAAGAAAAAAGAGAAAGATGGTGAGTCTTTATCTGTGTGGAAGCAAAACAACAGATTTATTCAACACATCATGGACTCCCGACGGATTCCGCTGCTATCGCCACGAGCGAGTTTCAGCCTGAGAGGAACTCGCTTAATATAACCTAACTACCAATGAACTGCTCTGGTTTCTTCTGCAGCCTGCAGGGAGCGACAGCTTTAACAGGCCGTCAATTGACTTCAACGCAGCATTTACAAATACATGCAAGAAGTGTTTTTAGTATTCCAGACTTTGGTTTTCATTTCATGGTTCACGTAATTGTCCATGACTTGAAGTGACATCCATCCCAGTTGTGTCCCTGTTAGTCCAAAGTGCTGAGGGTCGAGGTTTAAAGAAAGTGCTGACCACGCCAGTCTTTCGTTTTGAAAAGATGATCCTTATCAACTCAGTTAATAAGTCTTTATTAATTCAAATTCAAAGCTTCTCCAGCAGCCTGCTGTCGCCTCCTCGAGAAGGAGGAGGAGGAGGAGGAGGAGGCGCTTCCCTCAGGTGGACGCTCTGCACCCGATTTAAAAATGCCTCCCGCTGACTTTAAGAATGACTTGTTTACTTCTATTTGTATATCATTTCAACTACTGGATGAACACTCATGCTGGAGTATTTATTCCATGTGGGTGACGGTGAACCAGCGCGCGCAGATACAGATACATCATGAATACATGAATGAGGAATACTGTACATACATATTTCAGCACAGCCTCAAGAACACAATAGATGCTGAGTGATTTTCTCACAAGACCCTTTGAGGACATTGGGGATTCAAACTGATAACATTTATATTCTTAACGTTCCCAATGACCATCGCCCTGACCGTAAGCCGCCTCCCCCAAATCCAGTTATGACCTTTAACCTCGGTCGGTTCCACCACAGCAAACACCGTTGCTTGTTGTTGTTGTACAATGTTGTGTACTGCATCTTTAAAAAAGCATTCATGAGGTCCGGAATACCGACGGAACACTACAACAACTCTACTGAGCTGCAACTCTTTATTTCCTCCCCCCGGCCATCTCTCTCCCCTCGTCTCCCCCCTGCATTCATCTAAAACAGCAGCCAAACTGTGTTTTCCTGCACTAATGTATCGCCACCAGCCTCAGCCTGGCATTTCATAAAGCGGCGAATCCAAAACAGCGGCGATAACATTCGTCCTGCGTCGCAGACCAACAGCAGCGGCCTCCATCTTTGTCTCTGCTGAGGAGAGGAACGGACATGTACCGATAGAGGGGAACGCGTCACTTCACAGATCCACGGATCGCCTTTAAGACACACACACACACACACACACAAAGAAAGCCAACAGCTGGTGTTTGGGCTCAACGGGAACATTATTCTGTTCTCTTATCAATCATATTCCGTCATGATACAAAAAACCTCTGAATGTCTCAAAAGACATTCAGAGATTCATCAGATGGATCATCTGTGAATTACCTTCAAGGATTTAAAAGTGACAAAATGTATTTGCTGGCCAATCAGAAACCGTCCAATCAGGGCAAAGGATCTGCTCAGACTGAGATGAAGGAAAGGAACAAAGCTGATATTCTTCTTTTTTTTAATAGATTGTGGAAACCTCATCGTTGATATGAACTATTCATGGTTGAGTGAACGTTTGAAGGCCTGTTGCAGACAACGAAAGCCCCGAGCTGCTGTTCATTTTCTCTTTAGTCTTTTAATTACTCATAATTTGACTTTGTTTTCCTATAATATTCATTTCCCTGGAGTCCTTTGTCTGTCACCCAGCATTTCCAGTCTCAGAAGCCTCATTAGAGATACGTGCTCGCTCACAGCTTCGGCCAGTTTCGCTTGGTCTTAGAAGCAGCAAAAGGTCGAAATGAGTATTGAATGTTGCCTTTGTGAGAGCTGCAGATACAATGTTCAATGTTCTCTCCCCTTCTTCCTCACCCATTTACTTCTTATCTCCCCCTTTTCTTTTTAATTCTTGTTCCTCTGATCTGCCCTTCTCACATGTTCATTGGATTGGGTTTGGTCCTGAAGGTCCCATAATCCAATCCGCTGCTGCTATTCCCTTAAGTATTGCATTGTAGCTTCACAGTTACGATAAGACACACGCACACACACACACACACACACACACACACACGTATAACATAGATGCTTTTTCTTTTCGGGGCTTATTTCAGTCACTATTTCTCAGATGAAATGATCTGTCATGCGAATGTGACACATTGTTCCCAAACCACGTCATGCTTTCAGACAAAGACAAAGGACGCGTACTGGCTGCTTCCAAACAGGCGGAGACCCGAAACCACGGCAACGCGCCGCCTTTGTGTCCGCCGCCGTCGCTCTGACCACAAACACCCATTTTGTCCCGTTGTGAAGCCTGTTTACCTGTTTACCTGTTTGCCTCCACAGATGACCGGTGAGCATTAACAGGCCTCTGGCTGCTGGTACACAGAGCTCAGGTTCACTCTGAACGAACACGACGAGGGCGAGCAGAAAAGCCGCTGACGATGATGACGATGATGACGATGATGAAAGGAGTATTGAAGGTAACAGCGTGATTGTGCTAAATATAGCTTGGTATTTGTTTTTGTATTTGGAGATTGATGATTGATGAGGGTGATGATGAAGGTGATGATGAGGGTTACGGACAGAAAGCGACGATGGTGAGGAAGCAGACCAGGACATTAGTGGTAATGAAGATGGGAACCACGGGGATGTTTGTGTTAATGTGAGTGGTGATGAGGAAGGTGAACGGAATGATGATGAGGATGATGATGAAACAGGGATCAAGCTCGTGGTGTTCTCACTCTGCTGTGTCCCAATATTTAACAGGAAGTCCTGTGAAACTTGGCGCTCCTTCCAGCAGCCTGCAGTGCTGCTCTGGCCTCTGCTATCCTGGCACGGCACGGCACGGCACACACTGCCAAATGAGTCACGCACGCACGCACGCACGCACGCACGCAGCACACTGAGGTGCATCAACATATGTGGTCCAAGTTTGGGCTCTGGGAGGCGTGGAGTTAATGTTACTGGAACCTTAACAAATCACCGCCGGGCGTCCGGCGGCTCGCGTGTCACGTCGCATCTGTGTCGTGATTGTGTTCACGGCGGCGGTCATCCGTCACGCCCCCCCCCGACAGTATTGGGTCCGCGGGGGACGCCCGGAATAACGGAATAACGGGGGGTGGAGGGGGGCTGCAACGTCTCGGCGAGGGCGTGTTCCCGGTGGCCAGATGGGTCACCGAGCGTCAGTCCGAAATGATCCCGATGAGAGCGCAGCTCGATCTGTGCGTCAGTGCGCATTGGAGAGGCCATGCATAAACCCCCCCCCCCCCCCCCCCCTCCCGCCCCCAGCCGACCCCACCGCTCTCTGATCTCCCGCTCCAAACGTGCGTGACTGGGGTTCGCGCTTGGGGTTGAAAAGGGACCAAATAGCCCCCCGCCGCCCCGGTCCGATGGAAAGTGGAGATGGTGGAGACGGTTACTGGACCCTCTACTCAACACTCGTTCTAGCTCACGAGAATAAGACTTGCAGCACGTTTCAACAGACCCCCCCCCACCCCCCCCCACACACACACACACACACACACACACACACACACAACCGGGAGCCCGCGGACAGCAGCACCTCAGCGCACGTCCCGGTGAACCTACAAGTGCGGGAGCCACCCAGACATTGACTCCGATACACTCGGCACGCCGACGCGTTTTCTCTTACCTCCGGGGGGGCGCGGGGGGGCGCAGAGGGCTCAGGGGGGGCAGCGTGCAGCTTTACGGTCCGTTCTGCGGCGGCACGTCGGGGAAAACCAGAGAGAATTATCCCTGGACGGCGGCGGAGGTCCGTGCGTTCCAGCAGAGAGAGAGAGAGAGAGAGAGAGAGAGAGAGAGAGAGAGAGAGAGAGTGAGAGAGAGAGAGAGAGAGAGAGAGAGAGAGAGAGAGAGAGAGAGAGAGAGAGAGGAGGGGGAGAGGAGGGGGAGACGGAGCGGAGGGAGAGAGGAGGTGGCTCTCGGTCTGACAGGGGGGGTGTTGAATCAGGGCAACAGCCGATAATAAAATCTGCCTCCGCGGGTGTTCTGGGTGTTGTTCTGGGTGTTTGAAAGGTGTCGGTGCGTCTTTAAGATGCCAAAAAGCGGGTCGCGACCCAAAGTTCCTGCAGACCTCCAGTTAATTCAGCTGTTTTCGTCCCTCAACAATCGGCTTCTAACTGAGTGTTACAGCATCATGAGTCTCCAGAGGTGCTCATGACGTCACGTTAGGCGGCGTGTGCAGGGTTACGTTCCATCAAGTCATGCCCCCCCACCCCCCCATCCGCGCAGCTGCTTTCCAATCTGCTCTAGTATACTAACGTGCAAGGGCTCTTACACGCACACAAACAAACGCGCACACACTTACGCGCACACACTGTCATGCTCTGTCATGACACAAGGAGAGAAGGCGGGGGGGGGGGGGGGGGAATCCAACTCAGCTGACGTCATTGCCGATCAGCTTGAGAAATGTTGATTTGCTCTTAATTTGTGTAGTATTTTGGGAGCGTGCGTGTGTGCGTGTGTGTGCGTGCGTGTGTGTGCGTGTGTGTGTGTGTGCGTGCTTGTGCGTGTGTCTGTGTGTGTGCGTGTGTGTGTCTGTGTGTGTGTGTGTGGGTGTGTGTGTGTCTGTGTGTGCGTGTGTCTGTCTGTGTGTGTAATCAGAATAGTGGAAGGAATAAATATAATATAATATAATATAACACGATGTGTTTTGGTTAAATAAAGGAGTGAAAGTGATGCAATCTAAAGTGTAAAGTGCATCAGCAGACAGGGTGACATGGACGTGTTTCAGGGTGAAATCAATAGTTTTCGACAACCAAGAGCATCGAAAGTCCAACTACTTCATTTGTGACCCATCTGTGAATCCATCCAACCTGAGGACATTTTACATTACAGGAAACAACGGCCACGGACTTACTCCTGTCTCTTTTACGGCCTCGGCTTTTCCCGGAGCACCTGAGAGTCATCGGTCCATCAGCGAGCCGGACATCAGCCCCAGATCCCGTGTGCTGCTCCGCCCACGTGAGATGCAGGTCAAGGTGGTTCCGTCCTGTTGGTGGGCGGATAATCAGTACCAGGCTGCTGTCGGCCTCGTCTGTGTGTTTCTGTGGGCCAGCTGCACTTTCTTCCATCCCAGGCTTTGCTGGTTATCTTCACCTGGCTGGGACCTTGATGTCCGTGCTTCCATTTGATTGGGTCCGTTTCTGTTAGTTGTGTTCAGTAAGGACCTTTTTTCACTTGAGCCCCTTCGTGTGGAGTCGGACCAAGTTAAGAAAAGCTAAGCTTCCTGTCCTCTGTGTCTGCACGTGGAGACGGAGACGTCCTTGAGCGAGACTTACTCCGTGTCCTTTTTAGGAAACGGCTCGCGGGTTGAAACATTTCAAAACAAGCCTTCAGCGTAGGCAGTCGTCTTCCGTGGACTCGTCCTCTGGTTTAGGACCAAAGGCTTCGGGAGGACCTTGGAACACACAACGAACACACCACTTCCCTTTAGAAGGTCTCTGTCTCTGGAAGTGCGCCGGTTTCTCTGCCTCTTACAGCCTGAGTGTCTGAATCCGTCATGATCAGTGTAACAGCTTTACGTTTCTTTGGTTCAGGTGAGCAATGAGGCCGGAGAGGAGTTTCGTGGCCCCCACATTTGCCTGGTGACGGCGGGTTATTTCCCGGCACTTCCTGTCTCTGCCGATGGATGAATACAGGCGCAGGCTCCCGCGGCCAATGACAGCGCTCGCTTTCTACTGTGTTGAATACAGAAGACATTTACGTGTGCGTTCAGTACGTACCCACCTGATTAGAACAAGTTCAGCAATGCAGCCCAGATTCTACTTTGGTCGACATAAAAAACGCAACTTTCTATTTTTTTTATTGTACGTAAAATGTTCACAGTCACCGTTTCTGTCAAATGTTTCATTCCATCCGTCTTCATCTTGCAGCCTCAACTTCTGGAATGAAGCATGAAGAGTGAAGAGATGTAAATGCTGGAAGCGTAAAGCCTGCTGATGTAACAAGACATCAGACATCAAAATAATTATTTATCTAACGTTAGCCAGGAACCAAGAGATAAACACACAGCTGCAAAGAAACAAGCACTCGACCACGTGAATACTTAATATTCCGCTGCAACGAGGTGCGAATCAAAGGTTGCCATGGCGATGTAACCCTATCAGGACCACAGTCTTGTTCTCTGTAAAACAAACCGTGTCCCACCTGTGAGCATTTTCCAGCCGTCCGTCAAGTTTGTTCCACGAGTCGTTGCGTCCTCACGGCGTGTCCCTCCTGCTGAATCAGTGCGAGTGATTCGCAATAATAAGATCACACGCAGCTCGATCTCTGTTTATTACGGCGCCGCCAGGTGGGAAACCTTCCCGCTTTGTAATCCCGTGAAATTATTTTGGACGCTTGTTTCACACTTTGAAAAAGACGGCAATAAAGAAATGCAGGGAAATGGAAATCGTTTCATTTTGTCCTCCTGTGCCGCTGAAATTGAGGCCAAGACAAACTGCCACAGCGACGTATATTTGGGGGCAACGTGCAATACGATACAGTGAGATGAACTGCATCTCAACATAATGGAGGGGTTTGCGTTGCTTTTTTCCTTCACATTTCTTTTCTGTCCTGCTTCACACGTGGATGCGCGTGAGGACATTTGTCCTTTGTCCTGCGGACTCTGAAGACACCTGCAGCACGTAATGGAGTTGAAAGCATTCGGGCTTCCCACTCGTTCGCCCTTTGCCCTGTGAGCTCGCTAGTGACCCGTGATTGTTGAGGGGGCTTCTGAATGGCCGCATCAAGCCAAAGTTCAGCGCAGGAGAGATGTTAAGTTGACCTTTGACCCCAGAGAAAGGCTTGATGAGGCACCATGGGAGGATGACTCACGCTGTCTCTGCACCTGCAAATAGGTACAGAAGATTCCTCCACAGCTTCAGAGGAACCCTGCTTCTCTTAAGGCCTTTTGACTTGTTTTATCTTTAATTAACAGTTTAAGCATAAAACCATTTATGCAATCAGTGATTCGAGCAGTGGTAGAATGACTGTACTTACGGTATTAGAGAATTTCCTCTTGCCCTCCATTAACGTTGTTGAACATAATTTGCTGCTTGCAAAATGAATGAACAATAAGCTCAGCAATGTTAACATTCTGTCGGCTTCTAGAAGTCGCCAAGGCGAACGAGCCGGTGCAGCGCGGGCGCTTAGTAAGAGACGAGAAATATGAGCTTTAACAGCCTCAACCACCAAAGTCACTCCCAGGTTGTAAATACTACAACATATATTGAGGATGTAAAGGTGTTATTCCACCTAAATATGCCGCAACCCCGACTCGCCATCCTTCCACGTTTTACTCAACTGGTGTTTGAAGGCGGCTGACGAGGTCACGTGGGGGGCTGTGAAAAGGCGTCATCGCTCCGAGCTCCAATGAAAAACGACCAGCTGTGTGTTTGCTACAAATATTATGCTTTTTATGACGGGCAATCCGTCCAAAACCAATCCAGTAAATGCAAACTCATGCTTTTCTGAATAATAATAACCCTCTTTGCACCTCTCTGGTTTGTCTCGCGTCTTTCTTCTCCTAATGTTCCACATTTTGTCTTTTTTACACTTCTTCACAAGTCTTTTCTCTTTTAAAATATATATGTTTAAACATGCACTCATCATGAGATGACAGCGAGAAGTGTTGAGCCATTTCCTTCCTACGAAACGGGTCGAATTATCGGTGTCACTGAGGGAAACGTCCGGGGATCAATGTCATTGTGAAAACATGACGGTCTGGACAAATGTCAATCCTCCAACTACGAGATTTTACTAACTTTGAGCAGTTGGATTAATTAGATCAAGTAGAGGCTCACCAGCGACAACATTCTTCATCCTCTCGTGACTGTGACTGTTTGTAGAAATCTTCATGGCGGTTAAATATTTCAGTCCGGACCAAAGACTCTTAAGGACATAAGGGCTTAAAGGATACGCAGAAAGGTCCGTTTTTTTGATCCAGCAAGCCTCCGAATGACGAGGCTGTCGGAGATTCCCCTGAGACACCTCAGGTAGTAAATAAACCTCCGCCGTCACAGTGGGACGACTGCAGCGCTAAATAAGTCCTTTTTCAATCGCCTCCTCTCACCTTTCTCCTCGGCATCCTTTCTTCGGCCGAGTGGAGGGAAAACCTGCAAATATCCCCGGCACTCGTTTCCCTATCTCATCACACGCTCAGTGGGCAGACAGGAAGCTTTGTGACTGTGACTGTTTTTCCATCAGGGAGGATTACCTCAGTGTCTGCGCCCCACACAGCCAGTAACATGTGGAAAAGGAAATCAGTCCCAGGCGCCGAGCGAGGGAGATGTGTTTAGTACCTACACAGCTGATGGGATTATTCTATACAGGAGTCAGCTACAAATAGCAACACCTGTACAATGTCCTGCAACTCATCGCAACAGCACAACAATCTCCAGCCTCTGAAACGACTGCGGAGAAAACTCAACAGCTCCCTGAATAACGGCAGCTCGTCACATCTATAAATTGATGAGCTGAGCATGAACAGGATTTACAACGGTGCCATGTTCTAGATAGAGTGACGAGATGCTGTGTGCAGCTCTGGTGCCAGCAACCATCTGCCAATCACGGTAAGTCCCGCCCCAAACATCCTCCACTTTGTGGTCTGTTTGACTCTAAATGGACCATAATTCACTAAATGAGCATCATGCTGCATTGAAGAAGACTTTAAAATAGAGACTGAGACATAAACTCATGTTTACAATGTTTACTGAGGGAATAAATCCAGATGAGTCATTTTGTCCTTTTCACTCAGCAGAAGCAAAGGTTCCAGCTGTTCCACAACTTGCTGTTTAACTGGCGCCAGTAAAGTTCAGGAGTCGTGTGGCAGCACCTTTTCTTGGTGTCACAAGGGAAAATATTGTCTCTTTGTTGAAAGGGCTGCTTGTTCCGCGCCCACTTCCCCCCCCCCCCCCCCGTCCTTAAAAAACAGCTACTGCCACTGAGTCCACCTCATTACCTCCCTTTGGGACAAACTCCTGTTGCTGGATCGCATTTCCACCAAAGGAGAGTGACATCGGATCCTTAGTGCGGATCGTGATTCCTTAAATGGCTTCATTATCATCTGCATTTGCTTCCCACTCTAAACACAACTGTGCATCTTTACTCTTCCAGAACTCCCTGTGGACCAATCAAGACAGAGTCTCCTCAAACTCCTACAGGCAAAGATACTGCAGTGGCGGATGGGAAAGACCTGACCCGTGTCTGCGTGTGTGCGTGTGACGGGTGTGTGTGTGCGTGTGTGTGTGTGACGGGTGTGTGTGTGTGTGTGTGACGGGTGTAGCTGAGACGCAGGTTGCCGGCTCAGCTACACCCTCGCAGGGTAAATGAAGCCTTAAGAAACGACGGCAGTGTGTGTCAGATGGATGGATGGCCCAGGCGGCCTGCTGGGGACACTGAGGAGGAGGTCGGGGGTGCAGCTCATTGAGTGTGCTGCAAATAGACAGCTGGAGAAATGAAGTGGACTCAGACACTATTGAACAGAGCTCAATGGTCTGAATCCCCCCAGGGGATTGCAATACACACACACACACACACACACATATAGGGACAGGTGATAGCAGTCCAAAGACATGCATGACATTCCTCGTCCCCCCCTCACCTCCCCTAACTCCGGACCTTACTTGGATTAAAATGAGAACAACAGCGAGTGACAGAGATTCACACAATCGCCTGCACCTCACAGAGGTGATGCATGTCTCCACCCGTCGACACACAAACGCAGTAAAGGTTTAAAGAAGGTCTCTGCTTTCTAGCCTGGGTTTTCCCAGGCTGCCTTGCATAATAAATAAACAGACCATGAATCGCGCTGCAAAGCATCTGGATAGCATGGAGCAAATGTCCATGACATAGGGCACCAATCACAGAGCGGGGAGGGTGCATCCCCCCCCCCCCTCGGTAAGCCCGGACCCAGACAGAGGAGGACAGAGGTTATGCGGTTTTGGGGACCACTGCATCTTGTACACATAACTCTCTGACCAATCGCCTTCTTCCGCGTAGAACTTCTGTCGCTAGGAACAGGCGCATTTGACAGACATTCGTAGCGCCCAATAAACGGCTCTGGGCATTCGTAAACCCCGCCCCCAATACGAGGAAATGAACATGTGGTTTCCAGACCCCGTCTCATTTGAGATCAGGGTATGACGTTAGCCAGGCTAGATGCTTTTAGGAATAGAGGGACGAACGAAAGGCAAAAGAAATTAGTAGATTTGAAATGCCCCCGTGGCCCCCCGTTGAAGATTGTGGCCCTCGTGGGAAAACCCGAGTGCTGAATGTCTGGATCCAGTTTCAGTCATCAAACGCTTCACCCTGAAGAGTGATGTCTCTCCTGCTGTCGACCCAGAGCCAAAGGATGGAAAGAGTGTGAGAACGTTTGATCAGAAAGCTGCCGGCCTGCGCTTTGTTTTCTGCTTTTAATCTTTGGCTTCTAATCAGCATGGAAGCAAAGTGGGTTCCTAGTTATATTTCAGGGTGCACATCATCAGCGGGGGGGATCTAAGCATGTGTGCGACTGCTGGCTCACAATTTCTTGGCGACAACTACATCATTAGTTTGTGCCATAACATTTACAGTTGACCACGAGTGATAAACAGAGCAGCATCTGTTAGTAGCTTTGGCTCACAGAGATGTTTGAAGATCACAAATTGGTTTTGGGCTGAGCAAGACATAAAGTTAATAAGCGTGCAGCTGCGAGGACATTCCTATACGCTGCTGTACCACAAGGCAACTGCTAATACCAGCAAGCTAATGTGCTTGCTGTGCTAATGTACTATTGTTTAGATGTTTCGCTGTATCTCGTAAATCATTTCAGTTCAATTGTAAAAGATGGAGGAAAAAAGGGATTCTGAAAAGACTAATTTAAGGAAGCCTGGTGTCCTAAAACACCAGAAGCAGACAGCTTCAATCAATCAATCAGTGCTACGCTATGCTAACAGTGTAGCTGCTCTTTCACATTTCAAAATAAATCCAGTGATTCTGGAGACATTCAAGCTCAAGTGGAGGAATCGTAATTACCAATGAATGCAGGCCGCTCTGCCGACGTCTCTATGGAGATGTCTTTGGAGATGTCTTTGGACGTCTCTATGGAAATGTCTTTGGAGATGTCTGTGGACGTCTCTATGGAAATGTCTGTGGAGATGTCTGTGGACGTCTCTATGGAAATGTCTGTGGACGTCTCTATGGAAATGTCTTTGGAGATGTCTGTGGACGTCTCTATGGAAATGTCTTTGGAGATGTCTGTGGACGTCTCTATGGAAATGTCTGTGGACGTCTCTATGGAAATGTCGTTGGAGATGTCTTTGGACGTCTCTATGGAGATGTCGTTGGAGATGTCTTTGGACGTCTCTATGGAGATGTCTTTGGACGTCTCTATGGAATTGTTTCAAAGGAGGTAAACCAGATAATTGTCTTCAGTTCACCAAACACAAGACAACAGAATACAAAACGCAGACAAGCAGTCCGTAGAACAAACATCTTATTAATCGCTGTCTTAATTTAAGGGCCTTTTTGGATTAACTTAACCACTTGAATACATTTTCTTGCCCGAGGGACTGTTGCGTCTCTATAAATAACTTTGGCTGCCTGAGAGGTCCGTTGTGTAAAACTGCATAAATGTCAAGAAAAAGGCAGGAGTGCTTTGAAAGCCCTTGAAATCCCTGGATGAATAAAAGTTACAGACAATCCGAGCGCCTCACTCACAGTTGACTACAGATCAGACACAAGGGGATTCCCCTGCTCACCTTCTTGAAATCCACCTGCACAAACACCAGGGAGAGATAATTCTCTCAGTTTGCCTCACTGCAGTTTGCCCCACTCGTGTCCGCCTGGAAGATCTTTCGCAATCTCCTCGACATGCAGTAGGCGAGAGTCACTGAAGCGTATTTTAAACCATAAACCAAGCGAGAGGTGCAGGCAGGGAGGTGAGGAGGAGGAGGAGGAGGAGGAGGAGGAGGAGACCACAAAGATGCCGGCTCAGCCAAGAGGCACTCAAAACAAGTTGGGAAGGCGAGATAAGGCCGACATCTTGGCCCCTGAACGCACGCTTTGCGAGATTATGTCTGACTGGGAACCACTGCTCAGTCACACTCGTGTGAATGTTCTCTTTCTAGTTTAATAGGAACTATGTCCAACTGACTAATGCGACCACGAGCGCCGATCGGGTGGCCGATTTGGCTGATTTTGTGCATTCGGTATTTTGATGGCTGCACATTGGCTGCACATCGTTCTCGAGGCCAATTCTCATTCATTTTCAGAAAGCTATTCAGTAAATCAGGATATACAGTTGAGTTAGACCTGTACATGATGTTTTGGGGTTTTTTCTGTTGATTCTGAACAGAAATGGTGGACATTAAACAGAAACGTTACCTTGCACGTGCCTTTCTCCCGCTGCTAATTTCTACAACCATCAAAAGTTGAAGCCAACCACAGTTAATCTCTAAAGTTTAAAGTTATTTTAATAAAAGCAACTGGAAGGAAACTCGAGGAAGTCTTCAGCCAATTATTTAGGGATATTCTTCCCCATATTGCCATAGTAGTGCCGCCTGCAGAGGTAAAAGTACTATTTCATATTGAAAATGAGAACAGATGTACATTTGGCATAGTGATCGGATCTTAGCAACTGATTTGGGATGAAAGTAATCAAAATCATGCCTGGCAGTGTTATTAGATGATAAATAAGGTTGCGACTGCGCTGTTTGGAGAGAACTGACTCACTCAGTGACCTCGTCCCCGACAAACTGCCGTCATGTGGCTTTCAAGTGCTCGATTGAACCGGCCACTGCTGGGCATCCTGCGCTAAATAAAAGCATTTCACCACAATGAATATGAAATGTAATGCATTATTGATAGATGTGGTCGATAGCTTGGCGGGGGCCAAAGGTTCCACTGCTAATGGTCCCGCAGTCCATCTCTGATAGTAACTCCCGAAAAACAACTCCACTCCGCTGCTCCTCTAAATGCAGACCTTGAAAAGAACATTACGGCTCCATTTCAACGTCTGTTGATTGGTTGGTGGGTGGGCTGCTAGCACGTATTGATCTCTGATGGGGACGGCGGCTGCCGCGCAGCGTAGCTGACCCGGGCGATGTGGGGTGGTGGAGGCCGCTGTGAGCCGGGGCTAAACTTATCTGGGTTCAGTTTGAACTCACGACATGTGACTATGACTCCACCCCCAAACCACATGATAGCACCGCACTGGGGTACGCTAACAACCCGTTGACGCAGAATCTTTTTCATTTGTGGGCTCATTCCTCCTCATGAACGCGACTACAGGGAGCTACAAACATTAGCTGAACTGCACGCAACGCTTTGCACAGATCCCCAAAGCTTCCCCCTGCTCCCTGTGCTAGCACGCTGCTAACGCCGCGCCTGCTGTGTGGACACGGTGTGATCCTACTTTGTCTTTTGGGTGCCTGGAGGGCGAGGACTAAGGCATCGATGCCTCGGTACACGGAAACAAAGTGCTCGTCAGATGGCCTCCCATCGCGACTTTGCTTCCCCGGCAGGCTCGTCACATGACTGCAGCCCTTTCTGCTCAGAGTCGCACTGCGAGTAGGCAGACCGTGTGCACTGCACCCGTATGTACTGCGTGGTTAATGGTCCCTTTAAAAGCGGTCACCCATCAGTGCGTTTAAGGTCACGCAACACTTGGTAAAAACATTTTTAACGGCGTCCGTGCTCTGGCCTTTAAAGCGACTAATCAACTCTTCCCACGAGGGGGGAGGGAGACCTGATGACCTAAAGCTTTGATTATAGCTCATTAGCAGAGGCATCTCTACTCTGCATGTACACTCCTGTGCACTGTAGTAATCTCTGAAAAGAGAAGCGTTAAGAAGTAAAGATGATTCAAATGGGTTACTTTCATCATTCCATGAGCATTATTGATAATATCCTGATGTGGCTCCATGTCATCATGTATTGAGAGAATTGTTGGTTCAAATCAGACATTCAGCACTGCGTGTAGCGCCAATTAAAAGCTCCTTTGGTTCTTGACCACATCTTTTGCCCCTAGCAACACAAGAACCAAGATGGAATCCTC
Organism: Apeltes quadracus; assembly: GCA_021346845.1. NCBI lineage: Eukaryota > Metazoa > Chordata > Actinopteri > Perciformes > Gasterosteidae > Apeltes > Apeltes quadracus. Next base: position 19,258,370 of record CM037925.1, on the reverse strand, counting down.
CATTGGAGACATTGGGGATTTATTCACACAACGTTACAGGATTGTACAAACATCTCTGCTGACGTATTCTTGTTGTTGCAGAGTCCATGAACCATTTAAGAAGTTGAATTTATTCCTGGTCTCTGAGCAGTAACAGAAGCCATTACCAGCAGACATCTTCTGTGCTAGAGGGCAATAAAATGTTTCCCTCCTCCATCCTGAGACAGTTATCACTGCAGCACGGATCAACATACGACCACCATTTCCATTGTGACTCGCGGGGAGTGCATTATTTAACCCTGTTGGACGCGTTTCTCCCACTAACTGTGAATACTTCTTTGGGAGTCAATAAGGCGGCTTCAACAGAGCTCTGAGGACGCAGTAGACTAAAAGCCAGTTTGTCCTCCAGACGTTGGACGTGTTTCGTCAGCTTGATGTCCTTCAGGCCACTGAGGTGCCGTATATGTGGAGCTGCGTCATGTTTTCTAAATTGACGTCATGACGTCTCTTCTCCCGGGGGGCCCTCACATGTTTTCTCTCCGATGGAGAGGCCCCTAAGCGGGCCGGGCATGTCACCATGACCCCTCTCCTGGTTCAGCACCACAGAGGACACTCTGACCAGGTTTCCCCTTTAAGGAGTCTTTCCCCCCTGCTAGGGGCCATCAAGGAGGCACCCTGTGGTGTTGCTTTATTTAAAGGCAGGTTGTCATGTTTTCATGTCTATCTTAGTGTGCGTTTTTACACCATAACTACAAACTACGCTACATAGTGTCCTGTTTCATGATAATGGATGCAGATGTGGGAGGATGCAACAGAAAACAGTCAGTATGTAAGTAAAAGATTCATCCAGCTCTGCTGGTTTCGCATCCGCCACAAAACACAAAAAAGATGAGAATGGAGAAATAAACATGGCCTCCCCGGGGGAGATGGGATGTTTGAGGTTTATCATTAATCAGAGACGTGAGTTCCTGCTCCTTCACTTCAAAGGGCCCACGAGACAAACGATGGATTCATTTGGCTCTTCATCCTTCTCAATGGCTTTGAGCTCAAATCTGTCAGATTGTGGTTTTAGGGTCAAAAAGACTTGAGTTTCACCTCATTATCAATGTCTGTTCATATTCAATGTCAACATCTGTGAATTATTGTCTGCAAAATAGAATAATTGTTCCTATTTTGGTACACTGGAATCCCAAAGCATCGGATGAGTCCATCATTTATTCTAATTTGTGTAACTAAATTAGACTGCAAAGTGGATCAATTATGGAGATAGTCCAGTTACAAGTCTTCTTCAATACAGCTTGATGTCCATTTAGTAAATGATGGTCCAAACAGACCATAAAGCAGGGGAGGCTTCAGGGCGGGGCTACACACAGATTGACAGGTGTCTGCTGCGCGTACGGATCTGCGGACTGCATCCTTTAACATCCTTAAGAGCTGATGAAATCATGTGACACCCATGAAAAGCCTTTATGCTGCTACCTGTTCAGAATACCAAGAAAACCGATTCATAAACGTTCCCTTTGCTTTGCTTTGGCTCGGGAAGGTGCCTGATATAATGTGTAAGGGGATTCATTTCTCGTCTACTAACCCACATCGGAGAACAGATCGATCTTACAGCCGAAAAGTTTCTCCCACTTTCCCCAGCTGCTCCCTGAGGACCTTCTGGCTGCTTTTGGAGATGTGATGCCTGTGGCGTTCGAGAGTCGCGCCCAGAGGATTCCTCCTGGTCGATCACGTCTCTGAACACAGCGTGTTTACTGGAGATAACAACAGAAAACATTGTAGGGCTGTAGCTGAAGTCTCACTGGCTGAATGTTTCCATTTCCTGCGTGTCGGAACGCATTCGTCACGTAGCGGCGGCTTATTTCAGGACGCAGGCTGGTGTCATGGCGTCTCATGGCGTCTCATGGCGTCTCATGGCGTCTCATGGCGTCAGTGGCCCCGTTGCTAATCCATCTGCTAAAGTGGTCAATAGCCAGCGGGGTCGCAGTACTTGTCTCAGAGCGCAGCCGTTGGAGACGACACACCGGGGAGAAGGGACGCCATGGTGGATCCATGCAGCGGACAAGGTGGACTCCGTTTGTCTTCTGAGTCCATGAGAGAAGCGCCGATCGAAGGCGAGACCCGAGCACCTTACACTCGAGTTATTTCTCTAATAAAACAATGCGGCCAACCGTCAGCGTCCAGAGGAGCTGCTGGAAGTTTAAGTGGTTGTGTGAGACGACAAATAACAGAACCACCTTCTTCTCAAGGTCCAGCAGGGCCTCCGACAGATAGTCCACCGTACCGGAGAGACCCTGGTGCTTGGAACATTTTAATTTCATCAATAATGTGCCATCGTGCTCTCACCGCCCCGTCTAGTCCTCCTCGCATTCAGGCCCCTATGGATCAGTGACGGGGAACATTTGAGGGACATTCTTCCCACCTGAATGACTCATGGAATCGAACCCTCTGATGATGACTGTTCCCTTGTTGTGCATCCTTTCCCACGTCATAATTCAAATATTAGATCATGCTAATGAGTCTGTTCTTTGCGTCTTTAGCAGAGTTAATGGAGCTCTTTGATGGGGGAGCAGCTTGGAGGGGGGGGGGGGGGGGGGGGCTATGATGAAGCCTTGGCTCCACGGCGGCTTCGTGTTGTTCCTCCGGCTGCTCGTTGGTTCCAGACATCGAGGTGATGGATGACCTCGGGCTCAGCTTATCACTCGCCTGTCAGCCGCTACACACGGCCGCTACAGAAAGCCGCTACACACAACTGCTACACACAACTGCTACACACAACTGCTACACAAAGCCGCTACACACAACTGCTACACAAATCCGCTACACACAGAAAACCAATTTCATGGAGACTGTGTGTGTGTGTGTGTGTGTGGTTGTGTGTGTGTGTGAGTGTGTGTGTGTGTGTGTGAGTGTGTGTGTGTGTGTGTGTGTGTGTGTGTGTGTGTGTGGTTGTGTGTGTGTGTGTGTGTGTGTGTGTGTGTGTGTGTGTGTGTGTGTGTGTGTGTGTGTGGTTGTGTGTGTGTGTGTGTGTGTGTGTGTGTGTGGTTGTGTGTGTGTGTGAGTGTGTGTGTGTGTGTGAGTGTGTGTGTGTGTGTGTGGTTGTGTGTGTGTGTGTGTGTGTGTGTGTGTGTGTGTGTGTGTGTGTGTGTGTGTGTGTGGTTGTGTGTGGTTGTGTGTGTGTGTGTGTGTGTGTGTGTGTGTGTGTGTGTGTGTGGTTGTGTGTGTGTGTGTGTGTGTGTGTGTGTGTGTGGTTGTGGTCAGATGTCTCTGCAAGTAGGTTTTTAAACTGTGAACAAAGTGGTTTTTTAGGTGTTTTTTCTTCTGTCGTTGGGTCGGGGGTTCTTCATTCGACATCTTGTTAGAAGCGTTTCTTCTGCTCACCTGTGTCTCCCTTCCTCACCTTCATCCTACTGGCAGCAGAGAACCTGTTTGGGGGGTGAGAGCGGGGGTGAGAGGGGGCGGGCGTTAGCATACGAATGACACGAGCCTGTCAATCACAGCGTTTTTTTTCCGCGCTGGCCTCCTGCAGAGACGCACACTCGACACACCAACGCCCTCGTTCCCTGAGCCGTTTACCCAGAAGCCCCTTCTGTTTGGGCCGCTGTGAGAATCCCTGTGGCGCACACACACACACACACACACAACATACTGCCATCCGTCATCGCTCTCTCGTGTTGCACCCCACTGTCATCCACCAATTACCAGCCTGCGAAGCCATGAATCAACCAATCAGCGCAGGCCGGGGGGGCTGTCCAAACACCGGCCCGCTGCCCCTGGAAGGAAATAAGCAGCACCAGGAGAAATGACTCAATAAACCTTTAGTGCGGTCTGGAGCTGTAAAGATGTAGAAAGGTTAGGTGAACGACACTTTTTCACATTTTTTACGTTTTCTTATGTGGTTTGAATAACTTCTAATTACATTTATGTAACATCGGTGCACAAGAAGCTCAGTGGGCGTAAACATATTTTCATGTAGTAATTTGCCAAAATAAAATGTAAAGCTGTAAACAAGTTTTGGGGGGAAATCAACGTTAGTCAAATAACGAAGAAATGAATAAGAAGAAGAGAATGTTGTCATTGCATCTTCTTTGACAGCCAGTTCCCTCAGGTCACATTAACGTCCCTCTGTGACCTTCAGGGACGAGACTCTGACGGACTCCATCTGAAGGTTCCTCCATCAGCAAAGAGTCATTACAGCAGAAATGGGCTGTTTCTGTGTCTTGATGATGAAGGGTCACGCGTGGTTAATGGTAAGTTAATGAAGAGTAACCGCTTTGGGGTTAATACACAAACACACGTCCTCTCAGGAGGAAACCAGAGTTTTACTCAAATGCGACCCTTCCCTTGGTTCTGCCCGTCTGGGTGCACATCCGACTGCGGCCTTGAGTCACGAAGCACTTGCTTTTCTTCAGGCCTGACAGGCGTGTCAATGTATCTGGGATTGGATGATCGTCATTCCGCAGTGATTGCAGTGAGACTCTACGCTGGAGTGCAGAGTCAGACGGAGGAGCCAAAGCGTGGCAAAGTGTCCCTGGCCCGGAGACAAAGGGGACACACGCTGCCTGACAGATGAGACGGGAGAAGGTTGTCTGAGTGACGCCTTTAGTGGCTGAAGCGCCGCTAAAGAGGCGGCAGAGAAAGAGGACATGGCTGAGGGAGCTTTTCCTGCCGATCCGAAGTCAGGAGCTCCATTCGGTGCGACGTCGTACCAGCAGCTTCTCACGCTGGATGAAGCAGCGGCGTGTGGCCGAGCGCCAGCCCGACGTCGGAGACAACTCACGGTGAATGTTTCGGGGGTTGAAGAGAAACACAGAAGCACGGAGAACATCTGACACCCTCTGGTGAGCTCCACGCTGTTGATCATGCAGATCCTAAAGAACACGTGATCTCAGAGTGGTAAAATAAACACAATGTGGTGAAGTCACCCCCCCCCACCCCCCCCAGGTCTCCAGAGACTAGTGAAATAAAGACCTCAGATACAAATGGCGAAACATTTCACAAGCAGCCTCAGAGGGAGGAGAAGAGAGAAGAAGTGAAAGGTCTAACTAGAAGAAGCAAAGGGGGAAGAAAGCGCACAGCGGGACGTTAAAGGAGACGAGAAGGCAAACATGTATCTACTGATGGGGGAGTTTGGGGGGAGGGGGGGGCATGGAGATGCAACAACAGATTCCTTGTTCTCAGATTGCTTTATTGGGAGTTGGAGTCAGGAGTTGTATCACCTGGAGGCTCGCTGCTGTAACACGATCCCTCACACACGCTGGGACAGCCGGGGAAACCCTGCAGTCTGCGGATGAAATATGCTGTAATTTGCAAAAGTGCCGGAGGGGGAGTCGATACGGAGGGAGGAGGAGAAGGTGCAGGGAGGAGGAGGAGGTGGAGGGAGGAGGAGAGCGGGGACCAGCTGGAGATGACAAACCGGCTACTGACTTTAGCCGCGTGGTTCTTCTTTTGCAGAACAAACAACTGGTCGGCTGCGAGGAAGAACAGGGATGAAGTGAAGGGGAAAGAATAAAAGGGGGGAGGGACGTGAAGCGAGAGGGACAGCTTAGCAGGGGCGAGGGGGGGAGTGGGAGTGGGTCGGGGGGGGGGTCGTACCAGACTGAAGAAGAGAGGAGGAAGACGAGGAGAATCTCAAGCGCTGTGCTGCTGGGTTCGCCCCGTTGCCATGGTAACAGCAGCCAGGCGAGACGAGCAGCAGACAGGCGGACTCGTGCTCTCCTGTCTCTCGGCCTCTCGCTGTGTCTCCCGTCCCGCGTGGACGGGTGAGTCTCTGGTTGCACCTTCCTCCTCCTCGTCCTCCTCCTCCTCCTTCTTCTACTTCTTCCTCTTCTTCAGCAAACATGGATGGACAGCACGGTTATTTCAAACTGCAAGCGAGCGTAAACTCTTTTTAACGTCCTCCTGAAAAAGAGTCAATTATTAGATTATTTCCTTTGCAATTACACTCTTCCCAATAATAATCTCATTTTATCATTTCTACAACTACACAGCTTGATAAGTAAGTTGGCTTAATCGGGTTAAGTCGGAGTCTAAGTACGATGATAAAACACGGCACAGCAGAGTTACAGTGCTTATTGTTGTTGGGAAAATGAAAGTGAGAATCATTTATTGTTGTTTTTGTCACAAATGTAAAGCTGAAAAACAAGTGTTTGATTACCTGTGCTCTCATTTATTCACACATGTCTCTGCCAGCAGGACTTCCTGCTCCACCCTGCAAAAACCCAGTGCATTGTGGTCCGTGACTGAGAATAGCTAAGAGGCTTATAGGACGAGAGACCACGGCGCTGCCAACAGAAATGTATCATATGCAGCTCAGCGGCATAAAAATGTCCTCAATGCGGTAACGAACGACCTGCAGAAGCCTCTCGTTAGCAGCTGTGTGCCGATTAGCCGCCGGAGACCAATCAATGGCGATTAGCTGGATTCAGGGCCCCCGAGGGCCTGGACTCTGTTTGCACCCCCCCGCATACGTAATGAAATATGTGGTCACCTTCTGCTGTGGACAACAGGTGAGGTCAATAAGAGAGAAAAAGAGCACAAATCCATCTCCATTCATTAAACCAGGAGGTTTGTATGAGAAAAGGTCAGCTGGTCTGCGATCCGAACCGCAGGAGGCCGTCACTGTTTCCCGTTGCAGAGTAAGTTAGTATGAACCAGCACGTCTCGCCTCTCTAGCCTCATATATATATATATATATATATATATATATATATATATATATATACCTTGCTCTGTATTTCTTTAACTTCCCTTTTCTTTTTATAATAGAATATCTTTTAATATTAAGATTTTTTTTTTCTAGTAATTCTCTTTTTATAATAATGAATCTATGCTCATTGCAAATCTGATCAGGGGGTTGATGATAAAATATCAAACCCCTGAGGTCTTGGTTCATTGTATGGAGGTGATGTGCTGCCCCCTATTGTGCAGCATGTGGCCAGCCTGCATCTTTACTACAATTAAGTATATTCTATATGTTCATCTGAAAATGTTTGCTTTACTGCCTGCGTTGTTTTGCCCCCCCCCCCCCCCCCCTCTTCCCTCCCCCCTCCTCCCCCCCACTGGGAGGAGTTGGCAAGCTTGGAAGCCAAACTATTACCAGCATCACAACCGCTGCTTGTTGAGCTCACATCTGTTAGCGAACTGCCTGCAGACGTTCGTACTTTGTTCAGTGTTTAAGGCCTCGACAGCCGATAGTTGGGCCTTTAATCTACTAACTACGTAGAACCATGTGACCTCTCAGACGCGTTATATTAGCATATTGTCTTCTCTAAAGTCCTCTTCCTCGGCGGGTGACCTCAGGAACACGATTTCTGCTGCTGGGAAAACAAGACGAACACTTAATGGAGTGTCTACCAGCAGGATGAACAGCGGGGGGGGAGGGATACAGCGCCGCCTGACCCTAAACTCCATTAGTCATTGTGGACCGATCCTCAAAACATGTTCCCACAGGCGCGCCGGGCCAGATGCGTCGTCGCCCCCGGCAACAGGAACGTGAGCGCACTGCAGAGGACGGCGTCGGACCGCCGGAGAAGGTGGAGAGTGACGAAGGGAGCGTGTACGGGGAGGGGGAGGGGGGGGGGGGGTTCTCTCCCGCTGTGTGTCTTCGTGCCTCACCGACTCCGCCACCTGCTTCCCTGTTTGCAACTGAGTGCTCGTGCATGTTGGTACCAGCGCTGGTGTTCTGCACCGAGCCTCTGTGCTTCCTTTTATTCATGCCGAAGTGATGCCACAGTTCCGCCGCGGAGGCCATTTGCAGATCAATCAGAGTTCATGGAATGTTTCATTTTAGCCGTCTTTCTGTTGGATTTCCATGTTCCCGGACATTTAAAATGAGATGAGACGACTTGTCCCCCTGTCTGTTTAGCCAATGTGGCGCTACAGCTACAAGCCGCTAGCTTAGCATCGCGCATTTCTGACATTTCTGCATGCAACACAAGCGCAAAGTGCAAAGTTCAACCCGCTGGGCTATGCTGGCGATGGCGCTTTTCTAAAAATGCTTCAATTAACACAACGATTAGTTTCCCCAGTCTGCTCTGTCCAATCAGGGCTTCAGGCAGACCCTTTGTGTAACTACAGCATAATCCAGAGATTATTTTGATTAAATCTGTGAAAGGTGTGGCCGTCTTTGTGTGCGTATTTAAACCTCGGTTACTTTCACACAGTCTGTTTGCAAATCGATTCATGGTGGCAGGAACACGCCCCCAAAAAGCGAAGCGTGCAAACGAGAGCCTTCAGATTCCTTAAAGATTTCGGTGATAAATGTTCCTGATTCCTGGAGAAGAACCAGGAGACCAAATTTGTGAAGCAAACAAAAACAAACAAAACCGGAGGGAAGCAGAGGGACCAGGAGATTTCCCCCTTTTACTTTGAGATTTTGATTTATGACTCATTTTAGCTTCCTGTTTTTTAACGGTTCCCATTTTTCAATGCTGAACTCTTCACTCGTCAACACCGTTTTTAGAGTCCTATCTGGACGACGCATTGGCGCCAGGGGCCTGGACTTCTTAACACAGGTTCGCTCTTATTGTGTAAATTCTCAAATCCTTTCCCCACCGTATTAGGCTCCACAATTAAGCCGCGACTCAGGTAGAAGCAGCCCGAGCAAATCACCGGCGGAGAGGCTAATCCCCCACAATCCAGCAGAATTTATTTCGTTAGACTCTCCTGCTCCTGAATTCATTTCGGGGCAAAATGGGATGTGAAAATTGGCTTGGTTGTCGAATGCTCCGCCTGCCTCTCAGTGCTAAATGGGTCAGGGAGAGGACACATGCTGTGAGCACACACACAACAGACCACAGCGACGCGTCTTCTGCCGTTGCCGTTTATGGAAGGACGGAGACAGATCGACATGACGCGCAGGGAGGAGAGAGCCTGCGTGAGGCCGAAGGGCCTTTGGACAAACACCATGATTGGGTCACTTCCATGTGTTTCATCTCATTTCTATTCTTCCAACCTGTGCTCCTCTCCTGCCTCCCTGTTTGCTCCCTTCTTCTCTCGTTCTCTCCTTTACCTGCATCTCTCTCTCTCTCTCTCCTCTGCCCTCCTCCCTCATTTCCAGCTGTTGGGTAAATCTTGGAATCCACTCCCGCCATTTCCCAGCAGTCAGATCTATTCTTTCAGATCGACAGACCACGCAGGAACTGGCCGACGAGGAGGCTCTGCTCGCATCTCCCCTCCCCGGAATCCGGCCCTTCCCTTCGGCGGCGGCCGTTTCTTGGCGGGCTGCTGCCTCTCGCTGCCGCCAACAGCTGGAGTTTCGTGCTTCGATACTCCCAGCTCTTCCTCGCCATCTGTCTCCGACTCTTTTCCAGTTCCCGAGTGAACCCTTCTTCCCGGGTTCCACCTTCTCTGCCGGCCTGTTCCTCCTGTCTCGTCCCCCTTCTCGTAAGGTGTTGCTTTGCCATTGCATGGCGAAAGATCTCCCGAAGCTCCCCATCTGCTCCGTCTGCAAGCCGAGGCCGAGCACCTTGTACCCGCGGCGCTACGGTGGGCAGTTTAACCAGTAAGACAGCTGGTGACTCACTTCAAACAGAGGCCCAGATGAATATCCTCCATGTCCTGATTAAAGGCTTGAGCTTTTGTCTGGATGGAAATTCACCAGGTGAGCAGAAGCTGGACGGCAAACCGTTGGTCTCCTTCACATCATCCAGTTTACTCGCATTGTTGCTGACGGTCACACAGGCCGATCAAGCCCGCCCTCTGCCAGCATCCAGGTAGCTTTGTTAAGCATTTAAACCCAAACCCACCAACAGCACTGGTGGTTCTACACAAGTACCCGACTTCCTGGAGTCCTTGTTGCCTGGCAACGCCCCGGCGACAACAAGAAGGATCTTCCAGTAGCTTTGAAGGGTGCGAGAGCAGTAACTTCAGTCAGTAGGGACAAAGATGTCCGCATGATGAGTAGCAGTTCATATCTGTGTCACACACTCAGCCGTGCCTGACGTCTTCGCATTAAGTTCAGCACAAACAGCAGAGGAGAAACAGCAAAGCAGAGACACGGAAAAATAGGAGCTTTAAAGAGCAGCACGGCCGAGGAAACCAAAACAAAAGAATAGATTGCTTTGTGCAGACGTGCGGGCAGCGCAAAGCCAGATACAGATCACATATTTCCATCATGGCAACTTTCCCTTCCATGAATGGGATGGAAAGCAGAGGAGCCGAGTAAATGAAACAGGAAGAAAGATCAGAAGAATTTCTTTCTAAAAGTCGTTACCTGTTTGGTGCTTTTTGTTTCAATGTAAAGGATGTGCAGCTGCGCTGCAGTAACTGCTGCTTGATGACATTTCTGTGACTTCATCAAGCAGCTCTTAAACTTACCAGTGCAATCAGAAAGGCAATTCAGTAAAAATGTATCTTGACTAAACTACTGAACCTCCCTCTCCTAATCCGCCCGGTCTCCTGCCCGGCTGGAGGGAGGAGACGAGGGAGAGCGTTCCTCTGACCCGGTCCTCTGCTCCCACACCAAGGTCATAAATCTGCTCAGCGTGGGACGCAGGGGAATATCGTTGGACACGAGGAGAAAATGGATGTTCAAGATGTACAAGCTGTGAATATCTAAGGTACAAAGGCGCAGGTTGTTACATTTTATTATTTATTTATTATTTATTATTGATTAACATCCATAAATCTTGACCAGGTTTGTCATGATGTCATACGTGTGCAGTGCATTCATACGCTTCAATAGTTTCCACACAAAGAAGCGGCGGCGTCACAGTTCTGCAAAGCACTTCAAATGAAAACACATCCTTCAAATGCTCCACACCACGTGCAACAAATCTCCATTGGTCACGCATCATCCGTTCCCTTTCCTCTTTGAAACGGGAGAGTACCAAAGACGGGCCTTTCTGTAACCGCAGGTGTGTGTAGATGTTACGCGTGATGTTGGGATTCCTGCACTTTCCATGCATCCCGCACGAGGTCGTCCCGCACGAGGTTGTCCCGCACGAGGTCGTCCCGCACGAGGTCGTCCCGCACGAGGTCGTCCCGCACGAGGTCGTCCCGCTGCGCGTCTGCTCTCATCACGTCCGGACTCACAGCAAACCGGCCGGCGCCGTGTGAGGTGAGGTTTGTGTGATTTGTATTCCTGCCCTCGTGCTGCGGGTTTCTCCTCACGCCTGCTAATGTGAGCCGGTCCTGGCCTCCGTGGGAGGGGGGGCAGCTTTCCCAGACAGAGGGCAGATCCCAGCACCTGCGTGAAATATTCAGGGTAACACACAAATGAGATAAATCCTCCGTTCTTAATTGTTCCGAACACCACCAACGTTTCCAGGGTTGGCGGGGGAGGGGGGGCAGAGGAGTGAGAGGGGGGGCAGGTTTCAGCCACGTCGGCTGTGATCTTCTTCAGAGGTTTGTTGTGTTTTTTTTATTTCGAGGTGATGAATAAATGCAACTGAGGCTCGGTTCATTCTACTCTCAGCCTCGGGCGACCCGACTGGGAGGGAGAGAACGGAGGGAGGGAGGGAGGGAGGTTTGGGCGAGGAGGGAGTTGCGTGTCAGAATGGTTCATTCTGTGCAGACTCGGCACAAGGACGCCGTCCCCTTCATTAAAAAAACACACACACACAGACACACACACACACACAAGGCCAAACACAGCAAATCAAAGAAAACTACTAAATACAGCAACTTCCACCTGGAGGTGACTCAGCGATGTGGCCGCAGACCTCGTGCTGTTTACACGGAACACGGAGGCTATCGATTGAATCCATGTGGCTCTCAACATGGTGACGGCTGCCGCCGGGCAGCTAGCGGCTAACGTTGCTAACATCGGTAACCGCAGTCACCTGAAAGGGAGTCTCAGGAGGAGCAATAACAATCCACTAGGAAACCTCGATGCTAGGCTTAGCCTTAGCCTTAGCCTTAGCCTTAGCCTTAGCCTTAGCCTTAGCCTTAGCTAGCCATGAGAGGAAACCTGCGTGCATCCTTATGCACTGAGCGACAGGTTCGACCGGCTACATGTTTGCAGCTGTTTTAATGACCTGGAGGCCAAAAAACAAATATATATCCACATTTAATCAAGTCAACGTCCATAAAAATGTGCATTTTACAAAGATATGTACAGATTCATTTGATTTTTGTGGATGAATCAATGATTAAAATCCCTGTGAAAATCCTAAGTGCTCCATTGTCTTGTTATCGTCTGTCCTGGGAAGGTGAGGAAAAGCCTTCTCACTTTTACATGTTGAAGTACATGAAGTACAACCGTCTCTCTCCAGAAGCAGGTACAGAAAACAGCTTTCTGTACTCCGAGGCTTCGCTTCCACTTTGTGTTCCTCTGGTTCTTCCTTCACGTCTCTAACCGACATCCATCTGTGTGCTGTCTCCCCTCCACCCGGGTGGAGGTCTTCTTTGAGGAGTTCAAGGACACCAGCTGGTGAAGGGGTACAACAAGCAGTGGACCGTCTTAAACCTGCAGAGGACACGAGGGATTAAAAACAACTCAGAGGCAAGAAGAATTGACTTCCAGCTGGTAATAACATGGAGATGATGTCATACAACGTAGTAAAGTCCACTTTGTTTTAAGGTATTCACATGAAATGTCCAAACCTGTGGTGTAAAGTGTTAATATTCTACAGCGGGTGGGGCTCTGTGACATTTAAAGGTGAAACTATGTGAGTCAGAGTCTCTGAAGCCTCGACGTCAACTAAAGTATCCTAATTTACGTCCTTATGCAACATATATATTATATAATATATAGTATAGTATGCAAAGTCAACTGTGGCTCCTGTGTGTTTGAGAGGGACATTTAAGAGGGACGTTTAAGATGGACGTTGAAGAGGGACGCTGAGGAGGGACGCTGAGGAGGGACGCTGAGGAGGGGCGCTGAGTGTCTCTGTGACTTTGTTGTGTCCTCTAACAGCAGCCAGTGGACTCTGATGATCTGCCTCGGAATAAAGACGTCACGCAGAAATGTTGTCCTTCGTGAGACAGTTTGTTGGTCTGAAATATCAAAACCTCGGTGGGGGGGGAGTAATGGACGAAGCCTGGATCATGAAACACATCACATTATCATTATTGTTGTTGTTTTGTCTGAGATGCAAATGTGTGGGAAACGTTTGCTCCTGGCCAGAAAGGGTTTACTGGACCTCCCCCTCGCCCCCCTGCACTCCAATCCTTTCACTCTGAGCCTGTGGATCCCATTAGCAACGGCTTCTCCTATAACTTTCTTTGATTGCCTTTTTATGAGGACGTTTGTGTTCCTTCTTTCTCCTTGGACCTCTGGGCTGAGCGGGGGGGTGGACGGAGGAGGGGGGCGGAGCATCAGAGGAACTCCATCAGAGGACTCACTCTGTCACCAGGACGCAGAGACTCGTGTTACATCAAATAGCTTTTATCTCCGAGTGAACAGAGAAGGTGATGAACTGGAGCTGGAGGATCAGATCATAACTGGAGGGGGACATGTGGGGGGGACGGACGAACCTGGAGGGGTCGTCCGCTTTAGAAAAGCTTCCTTTCACCTCGATGCTGTTCATCTTGTTGTCAAACATCCCGTAGCTCAGAGTCACCTGCAGCGGCGAAAACACAGGCCCGGACAGGAAGTGAGAAGTGGTGTGTGTCTGTGTGTGTGTGTTGGGGGTCGGGGAGGGGGGGCTACCTGGTGAAAAATGCTCCTGCGGCTGACGAGCAGCAGGTTCTCCAGGTGGGAGTGGAACAGAGGGCAGTGGACCATGGAGATGCCCAGCCTCTTCTCCACGATGAAGCCCACCGTGCAGTCGTCAGGGAGACGGATGGTGGCCGACGTGCGCTCGAACCGGGGGCCGCTGCAACACACACACACACACACACACACACACACACACACACACTTTAGACTTGAATTCGTCAAAATACAGGTGGCTGAACACATATTTGCACACGCTGTGCCTTTGACTTATATCACCTTTCTGGTTATGAGGGGAGACATTTTGTCACAGTTTGGGTTCACTTCCTGTTTTGTTTTGGAGTTTCATGTTTCTGGTATCCGTGGGTAGCTCCACTTCCTGCCTTGTCCTGTTTTTCCCTGTGGTTGTCTGATTGTTTCCACCTGTGTCCCTGTCTGGTTTATGATGTGTTTCCTGATCCTGATCCTGGTCCTGATCCTGATCCTTGTCCAGGTCCTGATCCTGGTCTTGATCCTGATCCTGGTCCTGATCCTGATCCTGGTCCTGATCCTGATCCTGATCCTGCTGCTGTACCTATTGTGTGTTGTTTACTGCTGACCTATCCAAAGAACGCCTTAAGGTTGGTGATTCGTCACTGAGAACAGTTACGCAGATGTATTTGTTTTTCTAAAGAGGTGGTTTTCTTAATTATACATATATTATTTTATTTAAGGTTCTCACATCCCAAAGGAAGGATCGGTTTGTATGATAATAACAAACACTCTACTTCTCTTTGTTGTCGCTTCCCCTCATTCATGCATAAAGATTTTTCAACATAAACCGCTCAGTTGGATCAAGATGCTGGTTTTCAGTGATTTAAGGACAGCAGTTTTGGGACGAATAATTCCACATTGGCTTCCTCCGGTGTGTGTGGACCGCTCTTTGTCTTCCTGGGTCACGACGGCGTGGTGAGTAAAGCAATCAAAGGAAAAACACTGAAATGACCACTAAAGAAATGTCTGATAAAAGCTGACGTGCATGAGAGCACCTTTCTTCACGTACCTGGCCCACGGCGCCATCTTCTCCGCCAGCGGCCGGCTCAGACAGAACCCGGCTCCGCCCGTGGCGAACCAGAACCGCACCTCCCTCTGAGAGACAAACCACACACATTTAACAAATGCACCGGCGATTCTTTGCTCCTCCGTGAAACATGAACCACGGCGGAGGGAAGACGAGAGGAATCAGAACACCTTATCTTTGATAATTGATCTGTACAATGGAAGATGTAAGGAAGCTTAACGTAGGAGCAAAGGGAGGCTCATTCAAAGCGGCTTTCAGGGCGTCGGAGAAAATACTCCGATTTAATCTATCGTAATGTGACACACACACACACACACACACACACACCTTTGACAGCCTCATAACACACAGAGTCTAAGTGTGTGTGTGTGTGTGTGTGTGCGTGTGTGTGATTTACCACTAATCAATATCTCCAACAAAACTCTAATCACTCATTGATCCATTTGTATCTGGAAATCCTTCTGATGTGAACAAAAGCCATGGAGCTTCATGTTTCCTGCACTTCCATCCATTCATCCATCCATCATCCTTCATTTATACATCCATCCATCTAGTCACCCATCATCCTCCATCCTTCATCCATCCATCCATCTATTCATTAATAATCCTTAATACTTCATCCATCCGTCTATTCATCCATCATCCTTAATCCATCCTGCCAAACTACACCCATCCATCATCTGCCATCCTACATCCATTCATCCATCCTTCATCTCTTATCTATCCATCCATCCCTCCATCAATCATCCTTCATTCAGCTGACCATCCATCCATTTATCCCTCCATCATTGTCCATTAATCAGTCCATCCATGCATCCGCCCCTCATCCTCCATCTATTCATCATCCATCATCATTCCCATGGCAGCATCCTCTCCTCATGTCCCATCAGTGTTGATGGCTGTTGGAATAGAAACTGGAAGTATTGATTTGGACCGTATTGATTTTGAATGCCAGTGGTTAACGTGGCCGGGCTGCTTTTTGTCACAAAACCGATAAAAAGGGACATCAGTTTTGTTTTCCAGATAATTAGCGTCCTCATGGAGACCTGGAGCATCAAAATGACAAGAAGAAAGGAAGAACGAACCACGGACGGATAAAACAAGGAAGAACAAAGGAAGAGAAACGGCAGATTTCCTTCTTTTCACAAAGTTGGCCTTGTTTTTTTGTTTTTTGTCCTACAGACACACAGGAGTTTAAAATGTCATTTTGATTAAAGCTCAGTTTCTTCAGTCAGCTGTGATTAACAATCAAACTATTCGATTAGGAGAGTAAAACATGGATGTTTCTTGCAAACTGAATTTTTAGAAACTATTTCTTGAGAAACATCCGATGGGCGCAAACCTCTGTAATCAACATCATTTCTCAAAATACTCATTGATCTTTGCTCGACTTGCTGGATGCCGAATATTTGTCATACTGAATCAACAATTTAGACAATTAAAATGGCAGAAGTTATCTCGCCCAGTAGCTACAGGGAACAACTATAATTTGGAATACTCCCACAGTGCAACATCGGAAAATCAAAAAGGGAAGAAAGGAAATCAAGACAGACGGCAGGACAAACGAATGCAAACGAAGCCAAGAGCAAAGCATAGAAAAAGTAGCAGGAGAAGCGTCTGTGAGAAGCAGGGAGCGAATAACACAGCAGGTCCGTCCAGGTGGGGGAGAAGAAAGAAATAATTGGTGCAAAGAAACAGCGAAGGGAGGGATTCAAGATGGAAAAAAGGAGGGTTCTTTTTTCCAAGATGGAAAAAAGAAGAATCCGGAAGCAGGACAGAAGGAAAACATCAATCTCTCAGGTTTAAGAAGGTAATGTATCTCAGAGGGGTCAACCCGCCTCACGCGGCTAACGGTCGACATCAATTAAATTCTTTCTCGGTTTGGGAGGCGTTTTAGTGGGGAGGCTTTTCCAATCCTGGGGAACCAGCTGTGGGGAAACATTGAGGCATCTGGTGTGCTTGTCAGCAGCAAGTGATTTGATAGTGAAATGAGCAAACTGCAGGCCCTTCTTTCACCTGCACCCAGGCAGAGAGGGTGCAAAGGCAGAACATCGCTAGTCCAGTCTGCTTGACCCAGTGATCCTTAATCTGACCTTAATCAGTTCGGAAAGCCCAGAACTGAGCCGTGTGTTATTGATTGATCCTTGGCGCTGTCCGTGGTGCTGATTTATTTCTGTTTCTTTTGTCAGTGTGGACCTGGATTGATCAACATAAGGCAGCTAAGCGGTTCTCTGATGGCGATCGAGGGAAACAAACCAGGTTTCTACTGCTTGTAAGTCCTGCCGTGACCACACTGATGAGTACATACAAAACACCCTCCACCACACAAACCCCCCGGCGGAGGTGTTTTAGAGCTATGTTCTCGTGATGCCCCCCGTAGGAAATCTTTCCGTTAAATCTGTAAACACTCGGGTAAGCGTACCGTGGCGTTGCCCTCCAGCAGCTCGTGAGCAGTGATGGGTTTGTCCAGGCTGGGTTTGCCCACGTAGATGTCGGCGTCCTGGGGGAAGGTCGAGAGGAGGGCGAGGAGGGCCCCCGGGTTCACGTAGTTATCATCGTCCACATGACAAAACCACCTGAGGAGCCAGAGGAGATGCCACATTATGTCCACATAATTAACAAAATCATCAACGCTGAAGGAGGCTCTCACAACAACATCATAGCTATGACTTTGAGCTCAATGGGCCCATTCATAGGCCCATCCACAGGCCCAACCACAGGCCCATCCACAGGCCCATCCACAGGCCCATCCACAGGCCCATCCACAGGCCCAACCACAGGCCCAACCACAGGCCCATCCACAGGCCCGTCCACAGGCCCATCCACAGGCCCGTCCACAGGCCCAACCACAGGCCCATCCACAGGCCCAACCACAGGCCCATCCACAGGCCCATCCACAGGCCCATCCACAGGCCCAACCACAGGCCCAACCACAGGCCCATCCACAGGCCCGTCCACAGGCCCAACCACAGGCCCATCCACAGGCCCGTCTACAAGCCCATCCACAGGCCCAACCACAGGCCCATCCACAGGCCCATGCAGAACCAAGGCTCCCCGTCCAAACCAAACAGCCTTGCTTCCCCCTCTGTGGTTCAGATAACAAAGTGGCCCCTGGAACCAAACCGGACCAAATCTTGTCTTAATGACAAGACAGCAGAGGAAACACACACTCACACACAAGCTGTGCGTTGTATATTCCAAAAATTGTGACTAATATCAACAACACAGTGTTCAGTATGCTGTGTGGTGACTGAAAGCATCGTGAGCTGAAACCATACGGCTGTTTCTATGTTTCTACAATTTGTGTGGCTCTTTCCTCAGTTCTATGAAAGAAAACGCATGAACAATGATTTCCTAATATTGTTTATAACTGCCTCCCCCTATGGCTTCCCTTCCTGTTCCTGTCACTTTTATTTGGTGAGGATGTTGTATGTTGAACAGATTGGGAAGCCCTCCGAGGCAAACTAATTTGTGAGACGACAAAATGCCGTTCTGTGAACAGTCTGAGTTAGTTTTGTTGTTTCTCGCCAAAGGAAAGGCAGCCAAACATCAATTTCTTTTTCTGGTCTGGATGCTTAGAAAACCATAGCATTGACTGGAGATGTTTTTCGGTCTATCGGGCCAATATTCACCCTGCTTTTAGCTCTGTTTTTGGTCTCCACCACCGTCCGAGAACAACATATCAGCTGAACAAATGCTGAAAGCCTCATGAACAATGACTAACGTTCACTTGTTAGTCGCTGTTCTTTTCTGTTGGCTGTTCGGTGGAAGTAAGCTCAGTTTTTAGGAGAGAGGAGGAGGTCTGAAGACAAGCAATGATCAATCCAACACTTAGAGCGGACTATTCACTAAGAAACGAGAGCGAATGCAGACCAGCTGGTTGTTTCCATGAAAAACACCCTAAGATGTATTTAGTCATTGGTTATAACAGAGGGCAACAAGGTGGACTGAAGTACGAATGCGTAACGAGAAATGAGGGAAAAGCTAAACATGAATGAAATTAACGTTGAGGGGAAAATACTTCTGTTTGATTGAGAGATTGCTGTTGGGAAATAATACAGACTATTACGTTTACAATACTTAAAACAATGAATTCTAAGGTAATCAATTGATTGCAGTAAATCCTCAACACCTGCTGCTCTAACAGCTGCTACCATCCAAGTGTGTAACCTCTGGGACCTTTTGAATCCAGCGTGTGAGAGGAGGACAGACGGATGTCTCACCGCTTGTCCGAGGCCATGAAGCCGTCGTACTCGGCGGACATCTTGCAGGAAAGAGCCTGCTGACTGTGATCTGACTGGCAGCCCGTTACCACCATGTTGTAACCTGGAGACACAGAGAGAGATGGTTTTTTCTGGGTCAAAGGTTTCCCACATTACATTTACAATGTACTTTTTTCAGAACAAATAAAATTAGAACAAGAAAAAAAGGAGTGATCATGCAATCTGAGAGAGAGAGAAACATCACATCCTTATACACTTGATCTAAATATATATATTTGAGGGAGATATAGCGGCTTACCGTTTGACTGTAACTCCTCGTCCTCCACGTCTGTGAAAATGAACGTCTATAAAAATGAAAAACAAAACATAAATTGATTTAAATACGTCAGACATCAGATATTTATATTTATAATAATATAACGGATGGATAGATAATACAACACTGATCTCTGGTGGTGCACAACTGTAAAAACAGCCAGAGAACTCGGCCGTCATCTTTTGCAATAATTGGTAGATTTTTTTTTTTTTGTGTAGTTGGGGAGTCTAGTGTGAAAGCTTTGGATGAATTCAATAGAAATAGAAACTATTTTAGCACATTCTCAGGGGGATTTGAGCCTTTGCGTTGGCCTTCCCTCGCTGGGCGAGCACTAAAGTGACCTCACTGCGGGACGAATCACAGACTATAAGCACCAATCATGTATCAGAAATGTAGCAATACGTATTTCTGTCCACATACTCCGTAAGCATACATTTTAACGCACCTCCACGACAGGAGGAAGGAAAATACAATATTTTGTGTCAAAGCATTGAATAAAATAATGATTAGGTCGAAAGTCACTTGAAATAAAATGAAAATATGTAGGTTTAAAGTATCATGGAAAAAAACTAAATAAATCTTCTGTCAAAAATTATTCTGAAAAGAAATAACAAATATACAGTTGGTTGAAAATCTCTTGTTGAAATTCTTTCAAATTTGACTCAAAAATATGGAGCTGGTCCAATCCCGCTTTGAAGAAGGGGAACTTCAACAATTGTGTGTGTGTGTGTGTGTGTGTGTGTGTGTGTATGCGGAATAGGAGACATGTACATTGTGTATTCTCTCATTTGTCGGTTTTGTGTTGTTTTCCTCTATATGTTGAAATACCTGCCCTGTTAAGCACTTTGTGTCTCCATCTGTGAAAAGCGCTCCATAAATATAAAATATATTTTACTTTACTTACTTACATGCAGGTAAAGAGAAGCTTTCCGTTCTGCCTGACATGAAGCTCCAGATTTTAAAAATATCAAAGAAATATTTCTGATTTCATTAACTTGTGATGGTCATACAGTTCACAAAGACGGCTGTGGACAGAGAGGGGAGCAAGAGAAAACTGTCATCTCTCATCTGTCCAGTGGAGGGCACTAAAGCTCCCATCCAGATGTGTTTGGGGTTGTTCTTGTCCTCCATCCGCTGCCTGGCTTGGAGTTTAAACTTGGCTTTAGGGTTAGGCTTTGGGAAGGGCGCTGGCATCGCAGTGGGGCTGATATGGGGACCAACACATGTTCACACGCTGACTTCCAAAAAAACTGACTTTCCTTCTGTTGACGGGTCATTAATAAGTCACATGATTTTTAACCGAAACTCTGTGCGCCACAGAAGGCAGATTGAATCTCAACATGATTTATCCTGATTAAATGTGTCCACAATGAGATCTGGTTGATATCCAATCGCACGGTGGAACTCAACAAACGAAAGTAACGTCCTCTTCTCATCTGCTGGGGTTGAAAATATTGGATTGTCTTGTTTTACTTGTATAACTTCCTCCTGTCTTCAGCGATCCTCTGACGGCCTCCACAGCCAAACTATCAAGACAAACGGTCAGTACCTCCAATGCCGTTGGTTTAGGAGTAGATCGAAACCTTCGCTTCTGTTGAATGAAGCTGCTGCTTCACGTCTTAAACCTGCATTCTCTGTAGTGACCACCAGGGGCGACTCCTTTGGTCCTATAGAAGTCTATGAGAAAATGAATCTTACGTATTTCCTGTTGATTCCCTCAGTAAGCATCAGAAACATTAGTTCATGATCTCAATCCGTAGATCACAGTCATCGGCACGCGAACACACAACGACGCTCTCGATCGCGTTCCGGACCGTTTTTGTTAAGGGAACGTTTCTGCTCGTTAGTAACAACTTTTCACCATGTAATTAAAGACAAAGCTTTGTGGTGTGTGTGTGTGGGGGGGAGGTGGGTTGGGTTAGGGTTCTGTTCTGTAATCAGTTTTGCAACTTCCTGTTCTATGACCGGCTTCCGCTCGAGTATTGTTCGCCGAGCCGATGCACAGTAGCTGCTTCCCGTTGGTGCAGACCACCTGCCTGCAGCTTCCTGTGGCTGTCTCTGTGCTTGCTCATGTATGTGTGGCCCTGTTCACTTACACGACGGAAAACAATGTTCAACCTTCAGGAATACACCGACTGCATATCAGTCTTTGTCTTTGACTTCAACCACCAATGAGAAGCTGACAGATGAACACTTCCTCTCACAGCTCAGGAGGTTCACTCTCTTTGGGTTTTTCTTAAAGCGACTGAAATGCTTGTTGGGCAGTTGATTTTGAATCTTTTTGTGTCTCATTAAAGTCATCTTGTTTCTTGTGTGTCTCTTCGTGGTGGTTTTCCTGCTCTCTGATGGTCGTTACTGGTACTCTCACCAAAGCAAACCCTTTAAAAGTGAGCACCGTTATATTTGTCAGCCTGTCAGCTTGGTGAGAAATGAGAACGAGGAGTTTCTCGGTCTTCGTATTGGTTAAAAGCAGGAAGGATGTGAATGGTTTCATAAATGCAAAGACACGAGAAAAGACCCTGCGTCGCGGACACGACGCGCACTCACGTGCGCCCTGATCCGGGAGATCCACGTCGCCAACAGGAGCGCGAGACGCGTCCGGTGGAACTTGCCGGTGGTCTTCACGGCGACGTAGATGTCCTCGAGCTTCAACTCGGTCCCACGCGGGGCCCCTTCAGAGGGCCGCGGTCCCCCGGTCCCGGTGCTGCGACCCCGGTCCAGCGGGGGCCTCTCGGCCGGGGCCTGCGGGATGGAGCGGCGGGGGGCCACCCTCAGTTGGGGATGGCTGCTCGTGCTTAATTGAAAATCCACGTAGAGAATAAAGAAGAAGGTGACGATCAAGACGGGCAGCTTCCGACGTATCGATCTCCTGTGCATGGTGGACTTCTTCTTTATTTCGATCCCATGAAAGTCATGTTCTGGTTCTTCTCTTCATGTTCTTCTCCATCACCACAACGTCTTCCTCCTCTTTTAAGTGAATCCTCGCTGTCCCCCATTGATCCAGTATTTGATTGAATGCCTGTTATTGAGAATAATCGATTTGTAGGGCTCGAGTCCTTCCTCTTATCAAGAGGCAGAAGCTGATTGCGTCCCTCACGTCTCCTGTCCCTCGGATATATTTGACTTGTCACAGTCTCTGCCTGGCAAGTGACACCAGTAGTCAAGCTACATGGAACCACACTGGTGCAACTTCCTGCTATGCATTTCACAATAAACTGCTAGTTTGAGGTTTGCAATAGTACTTCCGGTTAATAATAAGCCCATTTTTTTGAGAAGTAGATATTTTGTCCTACTCAAACCACCTGCATGCAGCTCCGTCGTCTAAAAGCTATAACGTGAACATTCTTTTTTTAGCACTAAATATTTTTTGTCAAGGCGTCGATTCAAATGTTGAACGTTTATGGCGTATGAGGGCTTAGAGAATGATGGTGGATTTCCATCTGTTATATCTCAAATCCCAAAATGTCTTTTCGGGTTGAAACCCAAGTGATTTGATGGAAAATGCAACAATATTCGTTAAAACTTGATTGTTATAGTTTATAGTTATAGTTTAAAAAAAATCAAAACATCAAGATTTCTGCACAGTTTCAACACTGTTAAGTTGTCTTAATAACATTTAGTAAATGAAGACATGATTTACTGGTACATTTAGTACAAATGCATTAAAAGAGGTGTCTATCATCAGCATACGCGTTACCCAGCCAGTTGACTCCTCGAGGAGCAGCAGGTCTCTCTAATCCGGCCAATACAGTTTCCATTGTTGCCTGTGCCGCTGTCTCTGGAGGCGGCACCAACGAGAGAAAGAGCCTGATACAATTAATTCACCTCAGACCCTCATCGCCACCTTTGTTTACCTTTTCCTTTCTCAGCATTCTCGCCTTACATCCATCCCTCCCTCCCCCTTTCTCTAGATCTCTCTCTCCTGCCTCCCCCATCAGCTGCTTCCGTCCTCTCCACTGCTACGAGGCTCAGGGAGGACCGGCCCTTCACCCCTAAGCCCCCCCCCCTTACTCCCCCTTACCCCCGCCCATGCCGGTCCCGTGAGTAAACCAAAGACGCCCGGGACACACCCCGGCCGCTAAAAGAGCCAGGATCCCCTTACGGCCGGCTCAAAGGCTCTTTCTGACAAAAAGGGCCGCAGGAGTCGAGGGACTTCTGTCTGTCCGCCTGCTCGGAGATCTGCGTGAGACCCGGACCCACTCGAGTCCCGATCGCACCTTTAACACAAACCGCTTAAAGACATGAAGGTAGGATGGAAATAAGTCACCAGGGCCCCGGAAGAGACTTTAACCTCAGTAGTCCACATTTAACACAAAACCTGCATGAGAACACGTGTTTATCAGACTCTTTGTAGTGAGAGTCACACCTGCTTTTACTTGAATCATTTTGTTTCGGTGACCAGGAGCCACTAATCCACCGGCGACAAACTCAACCGCTTAACTCCACAGCCAGGTGCGTGCGTGCGTGCGTGCGTGCGTGCGTGCGTGCGTGCGTGCCAGAGCAAAGCTTAAGTACCTGAAAATCCTCCTCTTAACCTTTAATCTCGCTCTGAACCCGCTGGTGAACTTCTGGGAGGCCTCGTTCTCACCATGTTGGTGTCGAGAGCTGCAGAGACGACGTGTTCCTTCAATCCAACCAGGGGATGCGTCACACTGGTTTCCATGGCGTCACACTGGTTTCCATGGCATCACACTGGTTTCCATGGCGTCACACTGGTTTCCATGGCGTCACACTGGTTTCCATGGCTCAAAGATAATTTGATTCTTCTATTTCATTTTGGAAAAAAGCTCCATGTTATGTTGTTGTTAAATGTTAAATACCATTTTGATGATGTTCAAAGTGTTGAGTAAAACGTTATAGGCTATAAAGGAACTCCAATGAGGTCACATGACTTCATGTTAGGCTATAAACGAACTCCAACAACACAAATCAAATACGCCAGTCAGAGATTGTATGTGCTAGTGATACTAATTTAAAAAAAACTATGTTGTTACATCACATGCCATTTTACAATAAGTGCATTTCAACCATAAGGATACAAACCCAAAAGAACAAGAAACAACAAAGTACTTTCAACCCAAGAAAGCCGATGTGCAACTTGTAATAGATCAGAGCCATTATAATGTGTTGAGTCAAGGTGCAGTCTGAAGAGGCGTGTCTTTAGTTTAGTTTGTGTACAGACCAGAATCTCTCGCAAAGAAAATGGAGACATGAAAACCAAACACTCCACTGGACGAACTGGTCCTTTAAAATCTGCCCCATGATGCCTGTAAGGAGGCAGTGAGGGCGAAGCCGCCGCGCGGCCCGGACGACATTACGGAAGAGCCCTGAACTCCACAACAAGTGAGGAGACAACCCGGAGCGATCCCCGCAGGTCGGACCCCGGGGGGGGGGGGGACATGATGGCCCAGGCGAACATCTCGGTGACGGAGAACCAGTTCAGGTGTCCCGTGTGCCTGGACCTGCTGAAGGACCCGGTGTCCACCCCCTGCGGACACACCTACTGCATGGCGTGCATCAACAGCTACTGGGACCGGGCGGACTCGGCCCACTTCAGCTGCCCGCAGTGCCGGGAGGCGTTCAGCCCGCGGCCCGTGCTGCGGAGGAACACGGTGCTCGCCGAGGTCGTCGGGAAGCTGAAGCTGAGCGACGAAGCGCCGGAGCGCTACGTCGGGGGCGTCGGCGAGGTGCCGTGCGACTTCTGCGCGGCGGAGAGGCGGCTGCGCGCCGTCAAGTCGTGCCTGGTGTGCCTCACCTCCTTCTGCGAGCTCCACGCCCTGCCGCACCGCGAGGTGGGCTCGCTGCGGCGCCACAAGCTGGTGCCCGCGGTGGAGACCCCGGCGGAGCGGCTGTGCGCGCAGCACCGCCTCGGGCTGGAGGCCGCGGGCGGGGCTGGCTGCGAGGGGGAGGCCGCGGCGGAGTGGAGCGGAGACTGCCTGCTGTGTGAGGCGGACCGGGAGGACGTGCGCACCGTGGACGGTCAGAGAGCCAGGAGACAGGTACGGAGACGTGTCCCCTGGCCCTCAATGAGAAGCCGAGTATCAGTTCACACCTGGTGTAAAGTGTGTCTATAATTAGCTATACGGACAGTGTTGCGTGTGTTAAAGCTGCATTCTGTGTAGTTACCAGCAGGAGGCGACTCCTCCGGTCGAGAAAAGGACTCCACTTCTCTTGATTTATTCAAATGGTCTGAAAACATCGACGGCAGAATTACACCGACTTTAAAGCGTAAATGCGTCTTCCCCCTTCCTGGAGGAATTGATTTGTATATTTGTGAGTCCAGGAGCAGAACATGGCGTTGGTTTACTCGCTGCTGTTGGACCTTGGTGTAAATGTCAGTGCTTCTGCTTGATGGCGATGATGGTATTTGGTAGTTTTCCATAATCTTGCAGCAGCAAAATCAAAGCTTTGGAGATGAAACAAACTAACAATCGACAATCAGATCAGTTCTGAACAAAGTCTACAACTTTTTCACGTGTGTAAACCTCCTTTGTCACGCTGGGAAATCGCTGACTTTTGAATTTTGAACAGAATTCCCTCCAACCACGTAATATGTATGTATAATTATACGTAATGTAGCTGGACACAGCTTTCACCTGAAGGACAAACATGAACGTGAGCGCTGAAGGATCCTCGCTGGTCCCCGAATGTTCTGATGGTCCCAATAATGTCCATCAGCTGCAGCTCCAGGAGGCCCAGAGGAGGCTCCAAGGGAGGACGCGGAGCGGAGAGAGAGAGCTGGAGGAGTTTCAACAAAGCCTGGAGTCCCTCAAGGTGACACAGACACACACATTTATGTCGTTTACCTGGAATATACCGCTGCTGCTCTTCTCCATCATCCACCTCCCGACGCCAACGTGAGACAGGAAGTGGCTTCCAGAGTCAATCAGGCTTTTATCTTTTCTATTCTGGGTTCCAGCTACATGTCGATGATCTTCAGCAAGTCTTTAGATTAGTGGAGTAAGAGGTGTGTGTGTGTGTGTGTGTGTTGTGTGTTTTCTAGATTATAATTAGAGTTCCCTTGACATTTAAACAACACACACACACACACTCACACTCACTCCCATCGCTCCATCTCCTCCTGAGACACACACACA
Source organism: Apeltes quadracus (assembly GCA_021346845.1). NCBI lineage: Eukaryota > Metazoa > Chordata > Actinopteri > Perciformes > Gasterosteidae > Apeltes > Apeltes quadracus. The sequence goes on along the minus strand of CM037925.1, from coordinate 19,232,089 downwards.
AACACACAGTGTTTCCACTGCAACGCTAATGTTCCAGGTTCTAAGCCCCACCTTTGGCCCTACAGGAAAGCCTTTCCTCCTTCCTTCCCTGCTTCCTTTCCTCAGCACCGTCTCCATCAGCCCTTTGTTGCTCCGTCTTCCTGGAAAACCACTTAATTCTGAAAAATGGGACTGGATCAGCGCTCGTTCAGCCGGCTTCACCTCACAAGTGCATCCGATGCAACGAGACGGCCGACAATAAGCACTTACGGATGTATTCACATCAAATGTAGAGCAGAAGATGGAAAAGCTTGAGGATAAAAAGGTGCATTTGCAGCACGTGGCCACTGGGGGGGCTACGTTCCCATTCCAGACTCATTGAGAGAGCACAGCTGCATTGGATGTATACCTTGTATGTGTTCGTCAGAGATGTCTGGCTTCTAAAGGTGTGGCTCTGTTCTGCTCTGTGCGTCTCAGGCGTCGGCGTCGGCGGTGCTGGAGGACAGCGACGCTCTGTTTGCAGACATGGCGCTCCGTCTGGAGAAAACCAAGGCAGAGGTCAGGAGGGGCGGGGGGGGGGGGAACCGCAGAACCGCAGAACCTCGATCCTGCTTCTCTGTTGAAGTGACTGCAGTGGGGTCCGATTCACCACCCAGGAGATAAACCGGGACGTGTGCCCGTGTGCCGCAGGTGCGAGCGCAGCTGGAGGCGAAGGAGCGCGCGGTGGTCGGGAGGGCCGAGCGAGACATGGAGGTGCTGGAGAGAGACCTGGAGGAGCTGAGGAGGAAAGACGAGGAGATCAGCCAGCTCCTGCTCAGCGAGGACGACGCCCACTTCTTACAGGCGAGGGAGGAGACGTGGCGCTGATGAATGAGAGGAGCAAAGGGGTCACCAGGAATAAAATGGAGGCGTTATTTTCCACGCTCTGTCTCCCTGTGCCAGGCGGCCCCCCCGCTGTGCGTCCCCCCCGCCGCCGGGCGCCACTCCGGAGACCTCCGCCTGCCCACTGAGGGGTTCAGCGGCGCCAGGAGGGCGCTGTGCCATCTGCGCAGCCGCGTGGAGGAGGTCTGCAGGGACGAGGTGGACAAGATCAGCCGCGCCGGTACAACAATAAAACCTTTATCAAGGTTTATAAAAGCATGAAAACTGGGAGGTTTAAGTAGATTAAAGGGGTTTGTTTCTTCTTTTTTTTTTCTTCAGTCAATGAAAACTACGTGTTGGGTGGAGAGTGTGTGCGAGGTAAGCATCAGAAACGTGCGACACACACACACACACACACACACACACTGAGGGTCCGAGCGGTTTCCACCAGCTGGAGGTTGGGACGTGACATTTTACACTGTGAGCTGTTAATCATTCACTGGCCTCTGTTCTCATCGCTTCACTTTAGTTTCATCACAAACGATCAAATGTCCGTCTGAAATCTGATGAAGTTGTTATTTCAGTTGTTACATTAACAGCTTGGTTCTACTGCAGTAAAACTCTGAACCTGTATGTATTATATGTATGTAAAATCATCCTTTACGTCCCTTGTCTTGCCGAGGTGGCAGATATTTCAGTGCAGAGAACTGCAAACCGCACCGAACCCAGGCCAGGCGGTGTGCAGGGCAGCAGGCCTCCGGGGGTAAGTGGACACCCCCCTCTCCCCCCCAAGCAGCACGCCAGGTCACAGTCGAACTTCCCATAATCCTCTCTGGTCTCTCTAAAGGTTTACGGTCATTTCTTGTATTCTGTTGCTGCCTCTCTGAAGCCTTAAATGCCGGCCTGTGTGTCTCCTGTCGGCAGAGCCGGCGTCCTTCCCTCTGTCCTCGTTGTCTCTGCCGCCGGCCGACCAGAGGATGAGGGCGGCCTTCCTCAGGGGTGAGTAACCCCCCCTTCTTCATGGCGGTGCTGTGTGGGACGATGCATCCCTGAGCAGGACGACCGGGCCTCCCGAGTCCTCCTGCTGTCCCTCCCAGCGGGGACGCAGAGACGCGAGGAGAAGACACACGGAGTCAATTTAGGAGACTCAAAATGGCCACAAAGGAACAAAAGAAGCTTCTGTGGAAACAACCACAAAGAGTCAATATTGGACATTGTTGCTTGCTGAATTTGCCTCAAAAGGCTTCACAATCTTTTAGATACGGAAGAAAAGCTCAGCGTTCTGGTTTGGTTGCTCGTCTTCTTGCGTAATCTCTTTTTATCTTTAGACTTTGGTTGCCTCTCCTGCTGTTTTTCCTTTTGTCGGCTGTAACAAACAAAAACAATCTAAATTTCCGC
>CM037925.1:19228351-19229670 GCA_021346845.1 Apeltes quadracus | reverse complement strand
AGCCTCCACGGGACGACAGAGACGGCAGCACTTTGTTTTTGAGTGAGTGGACGGACGGACGGACGGATGGAGGGAGGGATGCCGTTACTCTTTGGGGGAGGGGGGCAGCTGTGGGGTATCACTACGGCTGTCACTCATACCCCGGTCCCGCCCCCCCACCGCGCGCCAATACTTCTACGGCTCTTTGCCGTTTGTTCTGCTCCTCTCGCCTGTTTGGTCCACCGTCGTCTCTCTCAATCTCAGCAGCCCAGAATGCATCACTTCGGGCTGTCTCTCTCCTCCCTTTGTTCCTGTGAGAGAGATAGAGAGATAGAGCGGAATGCTGCCTCACCCCCCCCCCTCTCCCCCTCCTCATTCCTCTGCATTCTTTTCCAGAACTATTTCAACCATTTTATTTCTTTGTTTTTGAACGTCTACTTTCACTGCAGCCCTTTTCTCGCCATCATGGACCCCCGACCTCCCCCGGGGTCTGTGGGGGGAGGGGGGTCTGTGAAGGGGTGGTCTGTGGGGGGGGTCGTCCCGTTTGGAGGAAGTGATGTTTCCTTCCCAAACTCCGGTAACACTGTTGTTTTTCATATTGAATGTATGCGTTCTGAGGATGGAGGAGGTCGGGTGGGGGGCTTAATGAATATTCATATGTATATTGACCCGGTGTACGATGTCCCTGACCTCCACCCGACCCCCACCGCCTCCTCCAGCCTTTCTATAGAGAGCTGCTGCTGAGCGAAGAAAAAACCTCAATCCTATTAGCTTCATTTAAAAAGCGGCTCAAATGTTTCGTTGGTTTCCTAAAAGTTGAAGAAGACTTTGATGTTCTAATGTTAGTGGTTCTGTTTCATGTGCGGTTTTGTTTTGAAGGAGTGGAGACTTGTTACGATGATTGTTATTTCCTGCTGTCAGTACAATCCAACCACATTTATACATCTCGCCATCGGCCTCCTTCTCCTCCAGTCTGAAGGAAAGTATCCAAAAGAGTGTGTGCGTGCGTGTGCGTGTGCGTGTGTGTGTGTGTGTGTGTGTGTGCGCGTGTGCGTGTGTGTGTGCGTGTGTGTGTGTGCGTGTCGCTCCATTCAGCCGTCACAGCAGTGAGCGTGTGCGTTGATGCGCATTTGGCCGCATCAGCTACAGTGCAGCAAAGCAGCATGGGAAATGAAAGGGACTCGCAGGGGGGCGGAGCCTGGATGGGGGCGGAGCCTGGAGGGCCGTCATCCTGTCGTTGAAATGATTAAATAACTGAAATGAGTTAATTCGGATCAGATCAGATGCATCAAAGTTGTGTTTGTTGTCACACAGCAGAGGGTTTTTTTGTACTTTGCGGA
>CM037925.1:19193351-19223351 GCA_021346845.1 Apeltes quadracus | reverse complement strand
AAAGATCTCCTGCAGAGCCCCCCCCTCCCCCCCCCCCCCCACTATAAATATATAAATATGTAAGCTGTACATTACGACATAGAAGCACTATGGAAGTTTGATCGTTAGATGTGCACTCAGCATGAGGTAATCTTCTTTATTACTCTTCATAACACAGAAAAATGTGAAATAAGGAAAACGGATGAAAAAAAGGATAAAACGAGAACAATTCAGTAGTGTCTTCTGATGTCAAAGAAAATCCCCCCCAGACCCCAACCCTACCGTGTTAGCCCCCCCTCCACCCCGACCAAACGCCCCCAGCCCCGTGTACATGCCAGTGTTCCCCCATGTGATCCAAGTGCCAATGACTTAGTGAATCCCTGACTGTGACCCAGTGATAAAGATAATTGCACATTAACTACTGTAAAGAGAAAAAGAACCCGAGTGATTAAACGTGAGGACAAAGCTGAATATCTTAATAAAAGGTTTTTAACAAACGTCCTGCTGCCTCTTTAACAATGTGAGATGTGGAGGGAATGACGTTCTGTGCATCCAGCTGACAGTACGGAGGCCTTTGCATCTTTTTCTTGTTCAGTGGACCTTTTGAAACTGACTCAAGCATCTTTGTACATATTCATATTCGTATTTTCCTGCATATCCCGACTTCATCCTTAACACTTGTTACTTATTCCACCACTGTTTTTAGATGTGCGCTGCACAGTATACTGAATGGGTCAGAATCCTTTGAGTCCTATAATCCTATTATTACCGTAATGTTTTGATCGCTGTGTATTTATTTGTAAATATGTTTGTTTGTTTGTTATTCGCATAACTCAAAAAGTATTGAACCGAATCGCATGGAATTTGGTGATTTGGTGAATTTGATTGGTCATTATCCGGGGCACATTCGATTAGATCGGGTCAAAGGTCAATGTCAAGGTCATGCAAAGGTCAAAAAGACACTTTTGACCATAACTTCCTTCATAATCGAGCTATTGTCATGAAACCAACGCCATATTGTTCTATGACGAAATACCTTTCAGATAATCCACATCCGTCATGACGTAAGGTATGCGGCGAAGGTATGCGCTCCACCGAGTGCCCGTTCTAGTTAGTGATGTTACGAGCTGTGCGACGCCTCGAAGCGCGTAGCGAGGCTCGCTTCATTAGGGCAGGAGCCACAAGTGATGACGTCCGGAGCCTCGCTGCCCGGCTGCACCACGTGACTGCTTCAGGAAGCGGTTCGGATTTTGCCGGGAGGTTCGACAGCAATATAAACCCCTCAGACTCCATTCAAAATGTGCGTTGTTAGTGGAGAGTTTGGAGAGCGAGATCGTTAGTAGAGGGAGGAGAGAAGGATGGGTGATGAGATGGAGCCAGCTGGAAGAGGAGGACTTCCCCTCTGTGGGAACACTTTGATTCGATAACTCCTAATAAGGTCAGCTAAACACATTAGGTTTGCTTATCAACACCTGTATTTTTCACAGTTCTTTATTTGATTCAAAGGTGAGGTGTTTATTGTGCTCCAAGGAGTTTGGGTACAATAACACCTCATCCATGCTGACTGAGGCATTAATGTGCCTCGCATGAGAATAAGGAGGAAACTGGAGCTTCACCCAGCCGAGGTAAGTCATTACTATATTACAAATGGACCATCACAATCCTGTTCACTTCAGTTTATAGTGCAAATAACAGGTAGTAAACAGGTAACAGACACTGTGCTTATTCTCCTTTAACCAGCCACCAGAAAACAAGCGCTGGATGAATCAGTATCAACATGTATGTAGTGTGTGTATGTGTGTTTCTGTGCACGCCAGCATCTCCTGTACCTGTGAAAGGGTGTTTCCAAAGGTCAGAGAGGTCGTGTCAAAAAAAGGAATCGTTTAAAACCCCCAAAAACTCTTGAGAAACTCTTTTTTCAGAATAAAAGCAATGTGTACATCATTGTCCAAGTTACACAAGCACTTTCACTGTCCTCTGCCTGCTTTAGCCCATGATGCCATTTTCCTAAAGCGACACAACCGGCCATGTTACATTATATTACATGTCGTTAAGCTGCCGACTTGCATGGGCGTTGTTCACCCCTGGCTAAGACATTCTGCCCAGGGAGCAATTAGGGGTCAGGTATCTTGCTCAAGGACACTTCGATATGGCACATGGGGCAGCCAGGATTCAAACCTCCAACCATGTGGTTCCAAGCACCACCATCGCCCCGTATCACATGATGCTACCATTTTGGGAGAATTTGCACACAGAATGCTTAAATATCTAATTATGCACATACGTGATAATTTATGCTCATAAATTATTTGGTCATACTCTTTTGTAATTCATACACATTCCCAACAGCCATAACAGACACAAACATTCAACGCATCACATGTGCATCAGATCCAGCTGTCTGTAATTACACACTTGGCCAGTAGGTGGATTCGTGCGCACATGATCACTACATATGACTTTTCAAAATATATTTTGAAAAGTAGTAAAACTTTTTTCAAGAAAGTCTTGAAAGTCAAGAAATATTTTCATTGATTACCATATAAACATTATTGGCTTTTTTTCTCATAAAAATCTATTTGAAATGATTTTTCAAATTATCTTGATTTCATGAAATTTACATAAGGAATCTTATCCCAGTGCGATGAACCGTTTTAATCCCTTTAATGACTCCAGGAAACGATGACGTTGTCTTTGTTCGTCACATTTATTCTTCACATAGTGTTTTGTGAAAGTTTGCTTCTCGCTCGTAGAACCGCAGGAGGCGCGTTTGACGCTGGACGGCAGGCGGCCACGCACTCGCATCCTCGTCGTCAAGGAGACGTGACAATAAAGCAGTTGCACAAAAGGCGAGAAAAAAAAAGACATGTTTGGCCAAGTGTAATAAAGCAACAAGAAAGAAAAATCATACTCAGAATTTAATTACAATAAAAACATAAGAAGCTGATTTCCTCTAAAATCCTCAGCAGACCCGTGTGGGTGGTGTCACCTGGAATGACACAAAGGAATGACACAAAGGAACGACGCAGCCCGCCGCCTCCAGCAGAGGGCGCCCCCCTCCTGGATGTGAGACTTGAGGACACATCTTGCCCAGCAACCGCCCCCCCCTCCCCACCCTGCTCCGCTCCCCAGCCTCCCTCCCACTTCTCATTCCAAGAATTTGAGTCTGCTGATTTCAGACAGGAAACAATAGAGAAATATAAAATAAAGCTGCAGGCAAAGGACCCCCCCATGTTTAGAACTTGGTGGTGCGTCCTCCCCCCTGACTCACATGTAGGCACATTTCCATCATATAAAAATAGATTTAAGGCAATACTAAGCCCCTCCCCCCGCCCAGGGTGCTCCCATCAGCCTTCAATCAAAAACCAGCAGCTCCCCTCTCGTCCTGACGAGCTTCTTAGAATCAGGACGTTAAGTTTGTAGTTTGTTTGTTTCTAGAAGTATAAATACACTTATTTATAGCCGTAGAAGTATCTTGATCCCCCCCCTCCCTCTCTCTATCGAGTACCATTGCTATCAACAATAACCAAAATGACCCGATGACATCATAACGCCACCGGTTAAGCTCCTCTGTTCTTCTGTTTGCTTCCCCACTTGATCCATTCAAAGCAGAGGAAAGTCTCCTCGTGGAGGGGAAGGGAGGTCGGAGGTGGCAGGGGGCCGCGGGGCCGTGGGGGGGCGGGGGGGAGGAGGGGGGTGGCAGGGCGTTCATCCTCCTGTTTCCGTCCGGGGGGAGGTGTTTGGCGAGTGTGGTCCGAGGGTGTCAGAGCTCGGCCGCCATCAGAGAGCGAAGAAGAGGATGAGGACCACGATCATGACGACCACGAGGACGCTGATAGCGCACCACTGCCTCCGACCTGAGGGGGCAGCAGAGAGCTTTAGAGATCGCTCTGCAAGCCGCCACCACTCTGTCTGTATGTGTGTGTGTGTGTGTGAGAGCTTACTGCTAGTCATGTGAGACACCTTCTCCAGCTTCTTGAGGACCGAGTCCATTCGGGACGACGTCTGGTCCATCTCGTCCCCGAAGTCGCCCAACATGCTGTCATTTAAAGACAAATATGACATTGAAACTAGAGACCATAAACTCATGTTTGCAATGTTTACTGAGGGAACAAATCAAGAGAGGAGTCGAGTCATTTCCTCATAGACGTCTATGGGAGCAGAGGAGTCGCCCCCTGCTGGTCACAAAGAGAACGCTTGGATGCAACAGCATCTTATCGTCAGTCTACAGTTGCTCTACAGCCCTATGGAGGGCGCGGTGCAACATGACATATATTGTTATACAAGTATAACGAGGCCCATCATTGGATGGCATTCTGCACGGTGTGTGTCCACTCACACAGCCTGCTCGTCCAGCTCGTCCCCGATGCGTCCCGACATGTCTTTGAGGACTCTGATGCTGCCCGACACCAACTCCAGCTGCTCATCCTGCTCCTGCACAATCAGCTACACACAGACCTCATCGTTAAGCTAAGTATTCAAAGAGGATTTCAGATGTACCGTTTCTCGTTTTCATTTAGGTCCATCTTTGCCGCCAACACATTTGAAATGTGGAATCGATATCTACCGTCTTATGTGTCGATAAATAAAGCTTCTCGGGAAGTTCTGAACTCTCTAAAGTCCATCCTGCTGTGATGAATGATGTCATTGATCACCTCTTGGCTTCTTACTGCCTAGAACTACACGGGACACGCCCTGATTCCCCCCTCCCCCCTCTTCATCCTCCCCTCTTCATCCCCCCTCTACCTGCTGCTGCTCCTGTTGCTGCTGGAGGTATTTGGAGTTAGCCGACACCAGATGGGCCTCCAGACCCGTTGACCGGTCCTGACCCGAGGAAGTTAGCAGAGCCTGGCGAGACACACACACACAAACAGTTAGTGGAGGCAACAAAAGTGTGTGTACAACGTGGACGACAAGATGCTGCAAAGAAGCAGTTTATTAAAACCTTAAAATCTCAGCCTGTTACGCATCTCAAAGTGTGTTGTTCTGATTACACAACGTGTGTTTGTTCATCTGTGTGTTTGAACTTTAACCAACCTCTCTGTTCTTCTTCTCTGCCTGAGCCACAGCAGAAGGGCTGGACAACTGATCCTTCATCTCCTGCACGCACACAGACACACACACACACACACACACACACACACACACACACACACTATTTACAACGTGTCCCCTCAGGAGGAAACTCGGGCACAGCAGAGTTGATGATATTTTGGAGTTGTTGCCCGTAGCGATTTCTTCACATACGTTTCTTCTTTTTTTTTTACCAGTGAGAAAAAGAAGGAGCTCTTACCTTGACGGAGGTCCGGGTTCGCTCCACGAAGCCTCTCCTCTCCTGAAGCTCGCTGTCAGCCAGTCTGAACTTCCCCGGGTTGGACTCCACGATGCCTGAGCAGGTTAAGGAAGCCAACTGGAAAAGAGAACGTGACTTATGGAGACAAATCAGATTATCTTCCTTTGTTTACTTTACACTCCAAACCAAACAGCCTTCTGCAGCTCAGGTTTGCTCCGTATGCAACTGAATTACGCTGATTCCTGCATCGCAAATTATATAGAAAGTGAAGAAAATTATGAATGAAAAGTCTCGTTTGATTATCACTCGAGTTAAAAGACGTCTGTTGTTCAGAAGGTTTAATGAGTGGACAGAGGGGACGCAGAGCATCTCCTCCTGCTGAAAGGATACTGATGGTTTCACTGAGGTCCTCCAGGTCCCAGTCGATGGCCCTCAGGCAGTTCCTCAGCTCGTTGGCGCTCCATTCCAGTTCGTCCCGACTCACCTTCAGGCCACAGACAGCAGGGAAACACGGTCAACCTCCCACCACAGAGGCACAGCGACATTTGTGTTGGTGGTTTCTGATTGGTTGATTCGTGTCACGTGTCTGCGGGAGGATTCTCGCGCTCGGCGTGAGGGGGAGAGAAAGCTCACCTGTGTCCCATCCTGCAACAGTTCCTCCCATCTATCAAACAGGGCCCGGGCACGGGACAGGGCCTTCTGCACCTCCCTGGGAGAGGGGGAGGGGGGGCAGACTTATTCATAAAATGTGTCTCAGTTGGGTTATTTAGCTCCTCCCCCCCGCCCCGCCCCGTTAACCAAAACACAGCAGCTCCACGTTGGCGTCGTTGTGGCGTTAAACCTCGCTAAAGCCGCCTCGCTACCTGCCGACCAGCGGACTCTCACGGAGCTCCAGCGGGGGGAGGAGGAGGAGGAGGAGGTGACAGGAGAGAATGTCGGCCTCTTGACTCTTTAAAACAAAACGTCAACAAAGTGGCCGCTGCAGGGTAGCGCCCCATGCTAGCTAGCTACAGCTAGCTTTAGCCCCAATTCGGCCGATGCAACTTTACATTTAGGGGGGCAGCGTCCACTCTGCGGGGTCGCTCGGCTCCAGACGTGTACCTGCGTGCAGCAGCTCGAGATATCTGCGCATTTAGATCTTCATTTGCTCGTCTCTTACCCCTTCACGACGAAAAACGGGTCCTCTGTCGACATGATGCTTACTTCCGCTCTCCTCCACGCGCATGCGCACTAGGCAGACAGAGCTGGAGCTGTTTTTCTTTTTTTTTAAATCAGAAACGGTTTATTGTCGATGCAGTTAAACACGCAAATAATTAGGTTAAGGGGATTGGTGCATGCAAATCAACACGTTGCAACAGTATAATGTCCATTAGTTAAAAAAATATAAACTAAACCTAAGACGCCAATTAAAAATGTCAAGTCTTTAAGATCCTTGACAAATCTCGTAAGAATTGATTAGATTCTTTGTCAAACTGGTGGTGAATATTTACCACTGACAGAGCAGATTGTGTTTCTGTATTTATTCTTTATTATTTTGGTCTATTGATACAATGGGTAATATTTATAAATATTAAGAGCAAAGTCTGAGGTGACACACTGGTTGTGCATTGTTAGTATCACACACATTTAACATTTATGGAGGTTTATGACACTTTAACTGCATAACACTGTAACACTGTCATTTATTTTATTCCCCAGTTTTTTAAAGTTAAAAAAAAAAAACTAAGAGCCTCCGGGACGGGTTCCATAATTCCACAAAGAAAGGAGAGGGATCGACTGTAAATGGGGAGGAATGGGAAAGAGGGAGCCTTAGTGGTACACATCTGTCTATGTTTAGTCGCCATGGTTACGCTTAGCCACTGCCAGTTTGCCAAAGGACTTTCACCAAATGACGACAACCTTTCCTAGAAAGGAGTAAGAATTCCCAATCCCCTCTCTGCCGTTGTTTTTTTGCCTTTTTGTGGTCATTTTGAGTCATTCTATTGTTTTTATGGTCGTATTTACCTGGTTGGTTACTGGCAAGACTGGGCGCCCCCCAGTGACTCCTGCCTGACACTTCGGGCCTGTGGGCCCGTGCCTGGTAGGTATAGTATAGTACAGGAACATCCATTCCTTAACATTCACCATGTTGGCAGTCACTCTCCTGATCTAACAGAAGCGTCTGGACGTCACGCAGGTCAATACGGGACTCAAAGAAGGCCGAGAAGATCAATGCGGAAGAAAAAAGCATAATCAGCAAATCCTCCCATACGGCTTCTCTCTCTTTGCATATCTCCTTCCTGTCCTGTCCCACCCCCACGCTGTCCTGGCCAGATCCTTCCTTCCCTTCGTCCTGTTTCCTCCCCTCCCTTCCTCCTTCACGTCCTGCCTTCCTTTCCTGTGAGAAATCACAGCCGAGTTATAAAAGGTCGCCCCTCAAACACAGATGTAACACCACTGAATCCCATTTTCTGGTCTCTTTTTATTGTCACAGCTTTTGGATTTTTGAGCGTTGGTCCGGAACCCTTGAAATCGCGTTTAAATATGCGCCACTTGATCACATTTTTAATCTTGATAATGGGAGATGGCGGCCGCATGGTTACCTGATGGTGTGACAAGTAATATGCTGTAAGAGAAAGAGACCAAATGTGAGATGTGCTGTGATGATCTTAATAAATATTGTGCCAAATGTCTGCTTGCTATTATTAATTCACGTTGAATGTGTTCAGGGTCAATTTGAGTTTTCTTTTTTCTTTTGTTCTATATTGGGAACGTCAGCTGACTAATCGAGTTTGTCTCTGCAGCCGATCTGATTGGTGATTATTAAAGTGATGTACATATTGCATTTTTAATATGACCATTTTTATGTCATATTAGTCGTGCAATGAATGTATTTATTGAATGTAGCTATTCGGCGTTACGCAGCCCACTAGAGGGCGCCTTTGAGACCGAAACTGGAACCAACGGCTCAAAATCAACTTTCAATTGACCTTTGGAAGGTTAATACAACAAGGTGTGAGTCCTTGTGTCAGCAAGTGGCGTTTCTGCCTCAAGTCGCTTACATTTTGAATTAACACTGTAAACGGTTCTTATTGTCTGGGTTCTTCTCTTGTCGGAATCAACACCCCGACAACATACACATGTTTTATTTGGTATTACTTCGTATACAAGTTTAAGTTAAGTACGTCTTGCTAAGTAAAATACATTTATAAATTACAATAAAACTTTTACTTCACTAAGCTGTATATATATCCACATTTCAGTCATTCGTCCCGTGAATAACTTTTCTGTGAGTTAATGTTCTTTTGGTCCAATAGGAAACATGCTTTAGATATTTACGTTACTCTTTCAGAAAACTTTGAACTGATCTACAACTTTGTCATCATCTTCCACTTATTACATCGCTGGCGTTATCCATGCTGCGTGTAGCTGAATGCAGGTCGGCCTGTAAGTGGAACCTGTGAGTCAAAATAAAAGAGAAAGCAGGCAAAGTCAACAAGCAGGAGGAAACAGTCGGAGAGGCTATAAATAGACACCCGCCCCACTCCTCAATGAGGCCTTCAAGTGCTCCCTGTTCAGATGACCCACTTTCATCTCTGCAAGTCACAAACACAACACGCTGCTGCAGTCAGCCCGGGGTGGGGAATGAAAGAGGGGAAAGAAGCTGCCACAAGGTACGAACAGCTGCTTCCCAGAAGGCCGAGCAGCACACACACACACACACACACACACACACACACACACACACACACACACGCTAATCGATAGCAAGTGGATGGCAGGATGCGACTGAAGAGCACAACAAACATCTGCCTGCGTGTCACAAATAAAACCGGCTGGCCCGCTTTAACCTGTGAAACAGGCCCAACGGCACACGTCTCCAAATGTGCAGCTACTCCCAAGCCAAGCATAACGTTTACGAGAATGTTTATCTATTGTGTGAATGGACCAAAGCAGCTCAAAGCATCACTGTGTTTACCGCACCGACTTCTGCAGAGACCTGCCAATCAGCCTGTAGCCCCGCCCTAAATCATCCCGTGCATCATGGTCTGTGTGACTCCACATGGACCATAATTCACTAAATGAGCATCACGCTGCATTGAAGAAGACTTGAAACTAGAGACTGAGACCATAAAATCATGTTTACAATGTTTACTGAGGGAATAAATCCAGAGAGAAGTAGAGTCATTTCCTCATAGACGTCTATGGGAGCAGAGGAGTCGCCCCCTGCTGGTCACAAAGAGAATGCATAGAATTTCACAGAATCTTAGAAATCAATGGAAACTAATGTTTTCTAGATCTGAAAATAAAAATAAAGGATCAGTAACGTGCTTCTTTAAAACCTCTCCATTTGTGTTACGAAGCCCCAAAGGGTCACAGGCTCCGATGATCCCATAATCGGGACATGATGTTGATCGTGGCAACAGTCTCCGGCGCTTCGGTGCCGTATTGTGGCAACGGGGTCGTTTCCCGGTCCTCCCTCCTCTGGTTGCACTGCGGAGGGGACGAGTGTAGGCCCCGCCCTGCGGTCTGCTCACACGAACACACACAAACGCTCCACCGCCCATTTGGCCGAGGCAGTGTAACCACACACAAAACACTGTCGCCATGGCGACCGGCTCAGGTACAGACCTGCAGCCAAGTCATGTTTAGTACACTAGTGCAAAGGGTTGTGTTTTAAAACACACACACACACACTCAAGTTTACGTGTCATTCTTTTAAATCAGTTATGACCTCAGTTTACCTTCATAAAATATTAAATTAAGAGTAAAAGATCCGCCTGGAATCTGATGTTGAATCACGTTTTTCTATGTGATGACATGTCAAGATGCTTGGGCCGCAGATCACCTTCCCTCTGGACATGTGTGTTATTACTCTGTGACATGTGAGCATGCTGTGCTACGTCATGTGTAAGGGTTTCCATGGTTACGACCTGCATGTCTTTACAGCATTTGGCCAGCGCTGCTGCTGCTACTGATTGATGTTGCAGAGCGAATAAACAGTTGTGCACTTCTGTGACGGGCTGCGGATGATCTTGGGGGGGTTCATTCATTCTTGTGTACCCCAAGGCCAGATATTCTCTAATTTCTACTTATATGTTCAGGATGGGTCACGATTGTTTTCAAATACAACACAAGGACAACATCAAAAAAAAAAAATATATATATATATATATATATATATATATATATATTTTTTTTTTTTTGATGTTGTCCTTGTGTTGTATTTGAAATAATATATATATATATATATATATATATATATATTTATCAATGATCATTTGTAATGTTCAAATCCTAATAAAAAATCCCAAATATGTTGTGAACGGATCAAAAAGATATATTTCCCCGGTGACGTCTCCTTATATGGTGAAGAGGTGACGCAATCACCGCTGTGCCCGCGTGCACCGAGGAGAACGCGGGGAGGGACGGAAGGAGGGCCGTGACCGCGCGTTCGCTTCATGGATTTTCCACTGTGCGCGCACACGCTACAACCGGATGGACCATATATGGAGGCTGAGCATGCGAGTCAATGACGTCGTGTGTTTTTGTGAACGAGAGAGAGAGAGAGAGAGAGAGAGAGAGAGAGAGAGAGAGAGAGAGAGAGAGAGAGAGAGTCATGTTGCAGACCCGTTTCCGTCTCCCTCGCAGATTGCTTTCAGAAGAATCTGAAACAGGGACCTTCATAAAGTCATAAAGTCATTACGTCATCATGTAGCCTAATAATGTAACTCTCTCGCGGGGTCACTCCCCCAAACGCCGCGCGGTAAATCGATTCTCTTCCTTGTTATCGTGAGCTTCTATTTTAGGACACGATGTGACTGAAGAATGAAGAATCTCTCGCACGAGACTTCAATAAAATGAAGATTTACTACTGAAAGAACGACAAATCGTTTTTGTCGTGTAAACCTTTGACTCTTCTTTAATACCAAATGAATGATGGTCTCCCTTCACGTTTATACGACAACCAATGGAAAGAGGATCACAATAAAACCACATAATAGTAAAACCCTTTTGAGATTTATTTCATCTAATTCAGAAGATGTAAATAATATAAGAGATCAAACTGTGGGGAAAACGGTAGACGGAACAGATGGCGTGTGTGTGCGTGTTGGCGCGCGTGCGCGCGCGCTGCAGCTACAGCAGGTGTGGGCGGCGCCTGATTGTCACTTACAGAGGAATGAAGGCTTACGTCAAAGGGGAAATAAAACACCACCCTTCCACTTCCACGCTCTCATTCCTCCGAGCGCGAGACGCGATGAAGAGCCGCAGTCCGGCCTGAAAACACCGATTACAAACCAGAAGCCGAAGCTCGTAACGTGCCCAAAACAACCGTGCGTAATTACGCATACAACGAAAGAAGAAAAGACACAATGAATGCCACGACCGCTATGGAGGTGAACGCCGAAGCCAGGCGGATCCTGGCCGTGTCGATCAGCAAGCTGTACGCGTCCCGGGCCCAGAGAGGCGGACTGAGACTCCACCGAGGCCTCCTGCTCTCCGTGGTCATGAGGTCTGCCCGGGACATCTATCACTCCTCCCGGGAGCCCACATCGGAGGAGCTGATGGAGACCGCCTGCAGCCCGGAGGAACAGCCGGCGCTGCCGGAGCCGGTGCCCGAGACCGAGCGCGAGCAGGAGCCCCAGCCGGCGGGGAACTCCGCCGAGCCGCACCCGGAGGAATCGGACAGCGAGGACGACGGGTCGGACGGGGAGACCGTGCAGGACAAAGAGAACATTAGCCCGGCGAGGGAGTCTAGGAAACGCCGGGGCAAAGCATCGGCGGCGCCCGACTTCCTCCCCAGCAAGAGGGCGAGACTGGAGCCCGGGGAGGAGAGGCACGCCGCCCCCCCGAGCAGCTGTCGCGCCGGGGCCGGGGAGTCGCTGGCCGCGCTGTCTCTAAACCGGGTCATACCCGCGTTCTGAACGCACTGAGGGACACAATGAACCTCCAACCAGACTTTGGAGAGGAGCGAGTCTGAGCTCCTCGTAAAACACACAAGGGCGGCGGTTTGATTCCCACCACCCAAGGAGACGACCTATAGGCGCTCCAGGGACAGAGGGATTTACCGGGCACATGGTACGGTACCATGGAGCCGAGCTCCGGTCGATCGGAGTGCGCTTGCCGGGCCGGACAAAGCCTCTCACCCCGCCCCCTCCTCCTCTTCTCCGCCACAGAGCCGGAGGAACCGGACCGGAGAGAGCTGCCGGGGCCGGAAAGTTTGAGGAAGAAACTGAATGATTCACCTTCAGAAAAATGAGTCCAAACAAGTGACTGTCGCTGACTCAAACGTATGTGTGCGTGTGAATCAGCAGAATGATATGAGTCAAGACACGCACACGCACACACACACACACACACACACAAACAAACCGGGGAATTTCCTGCTACCGGGACGGCAGGCCCGAAAGAGGAAGGACAGTTCACCGCCGCAGACACTTTGACACATTCAGCTGCTGCTGCGGACGTAGATGGATCAATACTACTGCTGGGGGCTTCCGGGGTCCTTGGTTCACATGGTGCTTTGAGGCTGTCCACTTGGTGCCGTCAATTGATGTTTTTTTTTCTTCAATGAAATGTTCAGACCTGTGAACAGTAATATTACCTCATATTCCAAGCTGCTTTCTTTTTAATGTGATCGAATTTAATGTGTGAATATTTGTAATAAACACATTATAAATACTTTCCGTTGTGCTGCTCTCTTTGTTCCGGAGTCCCACACAAACACACTGGTCTATATCAGGCCGGTTCACCGGGTCAATCCCCCGTAAGAGGGAGCAAGTCGGTTCAGCCCGCAGTGGGTCAGGCTTTCTGCGGCTAATCTTGGGTTTACAGTGAGGGACACACACACGCACACACACACACACACACACACACACACACACACACACACACACACACACAGTAAGAGGCGCTTCCTGTGGATTACGACACGACTGTGACTCATGCCCCCGTCCCCAGCAGGACCTGACACCGAGTCGTAGAGGGATCACAACAGAGACGTCAGACCATTCAACGTGGAATAACTCACAGGTATCAGTTACAGCACCAGGGCCTTCATCATCGTCATCGTCATCAGAAGCAGCAGCTTCCTGATAGGTGACGTCGACCCGGTTGTTCTGGTCGCACAGGTTTTCATCAACATTCATATTCATCTCCATGTCTCTCTCTCTCTCTCTGTGTCTCTGTCTCTCTTTGTCTCTCTCTTAAGAGCTTCCCTTGAATCCTCTAAGAAAAGAAAACATAATTCAGGGCCATATTCCATATTTTCAGACATCCTCAGTTCTTCACAGAGAGCTGCCCATGTTTGTTTGGTATGAATAAAATCAGTTCATAACCCATCATGTTAACTTTAATCCCATCATACGTTTTAAACCGTCATGTTTACATTTAACCCGTCATGTTTATGTGAAACCTGTTATGTTTACGTTAAGCACATTATGTTTACGATAAACCTGTCATGTTTACGTAAAACGCATCATGTTTACAATCAACCCGTCATGTTTACGTTAAATCCGCCATGTTTACGTTAAACCCATCATTTTTATGTTAAACCCGGCATGTTTACTATAAACCGGCCTTGTTTACGTTAACCGCCATGTTTACATTAAACCCGCCATGTTTGCGATTAACCCGTTATGCTTACGATAAACCTGTCATGTTTACGTTAAACTTGGCGTGTTTACGTTAAACCTGCCGTGTAAACCCGCCATGTTTATGTTAAACCCGTCATGTTTACGTTAAACCCGTCGTGTTTACGTTAAACCTGCCGTGTTTACGTTAAACCTGCCGTGTAAACCTGCCGTGTTTACGTTAAACCTGCCGTGTAAACCTGCCATGTTTACGTCCTGGTGTTGTTTTCCCTCATCTGAGCTTCAGAAGCTTCATTTCCACACTGAGCGTTAATCCACGCAGCATATGAACGTATTAATCCACTGATGTTTTATACTGCAACCCGGATATGCCGACATCACTGGATTATCATAAACACAGAATCTGGGTCAGACACGGGTTATTTTTATTCATTAAACTTTGTTTGTTGTAAATCCTCTTAAAGCGTCAGTAGTTATTCACCCAGCGAGGATTTCAAACTGCAAAGCCATCGATTTAAGCAGGAAAAAGTATGGCAATATGTTTCACTAATGAAAAGACGTATTTATGTAAATGGGTTGGTGAGACCTGCGAGGCCGAGGTGAAGGGGAGGCTCGATGATGACGAGGGTCGGAACCCGCTGTGAGGAAGAGGAGGATGTTAACAGATAACTGCACAGCATGAAGACGTAAACGCATCTGCAGCCTCGAGGATCGATCGTCCAGGGAGCCGGGTGTCTGAGAGCCGGTACACGATGTTCCACCCAGCCGAGCACACGGCCTCCAATCACACACTACGGACGCCAGTTTCTATTCTCTCCAGAGAAGAAACAGCCACTCGAGTCCTGCGTCCCCAATGGGACGTGAACAGAGACGAGAGCCTTTCATCTGCGAAGCTGAAAGAGCTCTAATGGAGCCGCAGGTGACAGAAACAACAACCTCAACGTGTCTCAGCTTGTGGTTCACCTCTTTCTTTTTTTCTCACTGCTTTTTAATGCACTTTGGCTTCAGCGTTATTGAACCCTGGTTATTTTGGCCTTTACACGATTTCCTTCTTAATGCGGTCTATCGATCTATCTATTTATGGCACACGTGGTGCTTAAAATGTATTAAAAATGAAATGCATACATTTCAAATGATTTTTATTTCATTATTTCATTTATGTGCATTTTATATTTTATATACATACATGGATTCCTTTTATACATACATACGTATATATAACTGAGAGTGGAGAAGACAGCACGGTGAAGTGGAGCTCTCACAGTTCAGAGCTAAAAAAAGACCGGCGCAGGAAATGTCTTCACACAGGATGTGTGCATTGACCCCGCCCACACGCCCGCGGTGTGATGCAGATACACCGCACGGCCAATCAGAGCTGGGCAGGCGCATACACGTCATGTTTGTATGCCTCAATTACGATAAGTGCATCGTGATTTGTGGGAACATGAACATTAGACCGGAATAAATATCACATCAAGAGGAATACATGTGTATTCAACATTAAAAGAACTGTGGAAAAAAGCAGTTAAAATACTGATATTGATCTCCACAATAATACAAACAACTATTTGAAAGGATATAAATGAAAGATGCCAAAATAGCAGCACAATTATATATGATGTGGAGAGATCACTGAGTTATTACTCACACACATGTATATATAAATATATATATAAATATGTAGTATATATTTTTGGTGACTAAAAAAAAGCAAAAAAACCTAGAAACCATGAAATACGCTGAAAAACGTTTAGCTCTAAAGAGCAAAATCTGCAGACTCACATCTCCTTCAGGAATCAGTATCAGCATTTATATATACAAATCAATAAATGACATAGATGCAGAATTGTATTTTGAATAACATGCATATATTTTGTAAATGTAATAACCCGAACATGTTGACACTATTTTATTATCATTACATTAAGGTTCTACGACCAAAGAACAGCTTAAACAACAGTTTGTGTAAAGACCTTCAGATATTCACAGCCAATCAGATCAGAGCTGGTTGTTTGTGACGCGGCGGCTTCTGCTGAATCACAGCGGAGGGAAGGAGGAAGCCGCTCACGTGTTGTTTCTCTCTCTCGGTCTGTGTGGGGGGGCGGGAGGTGAGGCAGGGCGGGGGGGGGGGCGGGGGTTATTACCATTCCAGTGATCACATGTCAACAGGCTGTGACCACGTGACCTCACGGCGCCTCTGTGTGCGCGACTGAGGCGTTTCCTCCCAGCAGGGCACCGGGACTCAATTAGCAAGAAGGCCTGCAAGTGTGTGTGTTATTGCGCGTGTGCATGTGTGTGCATGTGTGTGCATGTGTGTGCATGTGTGTGCATGTGTGTGCATGTGTGTGCATGTGTGTGCATGTGGCAGCAGAACCGGCAGCGACAGGAAGTGATGCTCTGATGGCGACAGAATGTGTAGGAGGTCTATTTTAAGACTCAGCTGCAGGAGGAAGGAGCGCTGGGTACATCTGTCTTTGTGTGCCTGTGTGTGTGTGTGTGTGTGTGTGTGAGTGCATGACTGTGTGTGTGTGTCTGTGTGTGCGTGTGTGTGAATGACTGTGTGTGTGCGTGTGTGTGTGTGTGTCTGTGTGTGTAGGTGTGTCTGTATGTGCATGTCCGTGTGTGTGTGTCTGTGTGTGCGTGTGTGTGAATGACTGTGTGTGTGTGTGTGCGTGTGTGTGAATGACTGTGTGTGTGTGTGTCTGCATGACCACAGGTGACGCTTTTAGTGGTTTTAAATGTCCTTAAGGTCCATAGATAATTGAATCCCTCACAAAAAGTGAGTTATCATTATTTTTTTAGCCAGTTAAATAACACGTGAGAGTTTGTGTGTGAGGAAGACAAACAGGAGGAGGAAGACAGACAGGAGGCGGTAGACAGACAGGAGGAGGAAGACAAACAGGAGGAGGAAGACAGGAGGAGGAGGACAGACAGGAGGAGGTAGACAGACAGGAGGAGGAGGACAGACAGGAGGAGGAAGACAGACAGGAGGAGGAAGACAGGAGGAGGAAGACAGACAGGAGGAGGTAGACAGACAGGAGGAGGACAGACAGGAGGAGGAAGACATGAGGAGGAGGAGGGCTGCAGGACGAGGTGTTCAAAGGGAGGAAGGATGTCAATAAAGACTTGACCACACAGGGGAGGCCTTTATATGTGTGTGTGTGTGTGTATCTGTGTGTGCGTGTGCGTGTGCGTGTGTGCGTTCCACAGCCCATGCCGGTGACGTAGTGTCGGACGTAAGCAGGGGGAGGAAGAGGGAGGGGAGGGAGAGAGGGGGGGGGGGGGGGAGTCGTGGTCGTCTCACCTGCGATGACTCAGCAGTTTAATTCATCACAACAAAATGATCCCAGTGAGATCATTCTGATGCAAAACGTAAGAAACCAAACGGGCCGAAGACGTCAGCAGCAGGAGTGAGACTCATTTCACAGGCCGACGTGTTATCATGGGGGAAAACATGAAGTTATTTCCATGTACATGTCATTCATATTATACAACTCGTATGAAATGAAACAAATAGTGTAAAAGAGACCGGCCGCTCTAATTATGTTTATTAACAGAACCTGGAAATCAGACGTCTGAAGATACAGTTTAACTTTATTTCTGACGGCTGATTGGAAGCTGCCAAAAGCGTCATGAATAAAATTATGTGTGTGTGTGAGTGTGTGTGCCTGTTTGTGTGTGTGAGTGTGTGCCTGTGTGTCTGTGTGTGAGTGTGTGTGTGAGTGTGTCTGTGTGTGTGTGTGTGTGAGTGTGTGTGTCTGTGTGTGTGATGCTGATGAGGAACCAACAAAGCGGACTAGCAGATGGGTAGAATGCATTCTCTCTGGTTTATTCAGGTTCTGTTTGAAATTACAAAATGCACTGGTAGAAACAGAGAAAGAAACGGAGCGAGAGAAGGAGATGGTGGGAGAGAGAGAGAGAGAGAGAGAGAGAGAGAGAGAGAGAGAGAGAGAGAGAGAGAGAGAGAGAGAGGAGGTTTCATATCCAGAATAAGCAGGAATAACATCACCAGATTCAGATTCAGGCAGCGCTTTACTCTCAAAGGGGGAGTTTCTCATCCAGGAAAAACCTTCTGTTCCTCCTCCCCCTTTTTAAAATATTTTTTTTCTACTTTTTTTTAATGTTAAAGTGTTTTCCACCTTCGTACCCCCCCACAATGTTTAAGCCCCGTGAAATAACTGGCGAATATAACAAACAAACATTCTTTGATTTCATCACCAAAGTCATTTCCATTTATTTATTCTTTTATCAGGGTGAGTTTTTTTTCTTTTTTTGTTTTTAAAAATAGAAGAAAAAAAGAAACACATTGCTCTTAAAAACATCTATCTATATATATTTTTACATATATATACTTTTTTCTTTACTTCTTTATTTTTTTAATTCCTGAAGTTGACTTGTTACCCCACATAGTGGCATGCACATTGCACATGCAAATCTGTAATTAAATACTTCTCTTTTATCTTAAATTGCCGTGTATGTTTATTTTTTTATGCCCCGACTTGCTGAGTGGATCCTGTATGGTTTTCTACTGTGGCACTGGTTCGGTTTCTACTGGGTCCGATGGTTGGCATGGCGATGAGATGGATGGTTGCTGGTTGCTTCGGAGTTTCCCAATTCATCTCCTTACAGTGAACATAAGAGGTTTTCATTGTTGTTGTATTTCTACCACTCGATGCTTGATTTTATATTTACTCTTTAAACATGATTCAAGATGTAACGTCTGATCTTCAGCCAACGTTTTGGGATTTTAATCTACATATTTTGACACCTCAATCGTGGCTTCCATCAAACGACACTTACTGAATAATGTCCGGTTCATTTTTTCCTTTGCAAACCTAAACCAATCAGCACAAATGCTGAATGAACAAAACAACTATGTTCTCGTTGGCAAAGAAACTTTTAATCCCCAAAAACCATCTGTAACTATTCTCAAAAAACCCCAACGAGCGCTGAGATGATCCGAGAACAATCCAATACGAGCTACGAAGGTTAACAAACACAAACCCTCTGGATGTTCAGATCTCCTGGAAGCAACCGGCCTCCACTGGGTTTGATGGGGATGGAAGCAAATGGAGGAGAGAAAGATGGATGCAAACAGAGAGAAAGGGAGAACGGGACCGCGGGGGTTGCTATGGCGACAGCCGGAGACGCTTTTACCTGCGTCACTGAGAATTTCATCATCATCCGCATCGAGTCCGGCGAGTGATTGAGGTACAGAGGTCCAGGTGACGTGCAGAGTGATCGTGGAAATACAGAGCAAACACTTGGGAACTTACTCCATCAAGCATTGGGAGGATTCAGGTCCTGAATGTCTCGAAGAACTAAATGTGACGAAGAACTAGAGACTGAGACCATAAACTCATGTTTACAATGTTTACTGAGGGAATAAATCCAGAGAGAAGGGGAGTAGGTTCCTCATAGACGTCTATGGGAGCAGAGGAGGCGCCCCCTGCTGGTCACTACAGAGAAGTAGAGTCATTTCCTCATAGACGTCTATGGGAGCAGAGGAGGCGCCCCCTGCTGGTCACTACAGAGAAGTAGAGTCATTTCCTCATAGACGTCTATGGGAGCAGAGGAGGCGCCCCCTGCTGGTCACCACACAGAATTAAGAGATGACACTTGTCAGAAGGGACAGTTCATTCTTAGAGAAGAACCGATTGATTTGTGTGGATAAATTAAATCAATTGTTGTGCATCAATCATCTAGGATTTCTCTTCTAGTGATTCGCCGGACTCGTTAGAGAACACAGACGAAAACAAAGACTCAGACAGATGTTCACAGACGCCCCCACATGTGCGAGCATGACCTCAGACACACACAGACCGTTCATGATGACAGCTCAATCACACCCCCTTGTGTCTGCGGATGGTATCACACGAGGAATGAAGAAATCAGATGAACACGATGAGTTTTTACAGAAAGTTTATGGATTATATACACAAGAAGTACTGAGCAAAATGTACAATACAGTGGGAAGGAATGGGTGAGAGAAATAGAATGAGTATCTACTCCCCCCTAAAACCCCGCCCCCCGGGTGAGAGGTTGGAGGGAGGAGGGGGATGAAGGTGGCGATGTCACGTGCGTGCCGTGATTGTCTCAAAGGAGGAGTCATGGTGTCCTGTACAGTGTCTGATGGTGTCAGGACACACACACGCACACTCACACACACGCACAAATGCAGGTCCACTCACTCACACACCAAACACACGGAGCTGGAAGGATTGGCCGCTTAGTTATCAAGTGATAATCGATGGTTTAAGTGATTTGTATTTCCGTTTGATGGCGTTACACATATTGAAGTTTTGTGCGTTGATTCAGAAGGTGTGTTGATAAATAGTGGCATTTCATTTTTGTAACGTATTATACTGTAAACATGCCACACACTTTCATTTTAGGATCCTTACTTTATTATGTCTTCGGTAGTTTTAAATTGATTTTATTGACTTATTTAATCCTGGCAGGAAGGGGAATTTGGAAATAAAACATGCAAAGTTGCAAGTTTCATAAAAATGAACAGCTGGTCTAATTAACGATAATAAAAAAATACCTTTTTCAGCCCGGAACATATTCAAACACCACTCAAAAAACCTGCACACACACACACACACACACACACACAGAGTAAATGTCTCCCTGTCGCAGCAGTAGCCCCCCCCCCCCCCCCCCCTCCCTTCGACGGCGAGGTGACGGTGACAGAATGGCGTCTGAGGATGAGGATGTGCCCGAAAAGTGGACCAGTGCCATTGTGAAATTGTGTGTTAGCATCACCACGACCTCTGATGTTGCCCCCCCCCCCCCCCCCCCCTCCCCAACCCACACACGCATGCACACATCTAGTGCTGTACAAGGGGGAGACCACGGCGTGGCTCCGGCTACATAAGCACAACTTCTTTTGGCAGCACGACTGTACATCAAACCCACGGTAGCTTTTTTGTTGACGTGTCGTTTTTAAAGAGAGCCCTTTATTCGTGTTGTCGACGCGACGACTGACCCACTGACACAATTTCACAGCCGGCTGAGTGGATGGTTCCGCGTGTTTTTTTTTGTTATTTTTTCCCTTCGTCCAGTAACGAAGTAGAAAAGGATAAATAAAAAAAAGGAAAAGGCAGGAGACGGATGGGTGGCGGCAGCCGGAGGCGAGGACACAGACGGCCGATGAGCGAAGGAGCGATGACTTCCCCCCCCAAACCCGCTCAAAGAAAAAACGAGAAATCATCACGATTCTTCATTTTTATCTTTCTTTTGTGGAGAAAAGCGTGCACACGTGCACACACAAACACAACAGGCTTTCACACAAGGGCAGTGTTGTGTGTCGGCCATTTTGGATCTGCTGTTACAATTCTGGACAAAGCGAGCGGCGTCGTGGAGCCAAAATGGAGTTTTGCTTCCCTGTCTGTCGAAGCGTCGGCAGGCTGATGATGGTGATGGGGGGTTTGGTAAAAGGAGAGAGGTGTGGCAGTGGGGGTGGGAAGGTGGGTGGGGCTCAACTTTACAACGTTGGACGCCAAGCGAGGTGAAACCATACATTAGCTCAGTCCGAGGCCTGACTCCTCCCTCACGCTGTCTAACTATCTAGCTACCTAACTCTAGAGGCACCTGAGAAGTAACCGCTTCGCACCTCCGTAAACCGCTCGCCACACCGCCCGAAGCCGGACCCACGGCACACCTGGGATGGACAAGAAAATGTCAAAAATGGGGTTGGGAGAGGAGAGGTTCAGCCTGCCGGCAGCATCCGGGAGCTTTAAGTCTGTAAGAAGCCACAACGATCAGGCTGTGATTCAACCCTTTCAAACTTTATTCTTTATTGGCACGTTTGAATCAGACTTTTTTAGGTGATTTCCGCCCAAACCGGATGCCTCCCTCACTCTTATGTCCCCCAATCTCCCCCAGTGTCGTTGCTAACGCGCGGGTCCGGAGGGACTCTTAAGGCGTAGTGCGGTTGACCTCGACTACAGAGGGTAAACGGGGGAGGAGGGGGGGGGGGGGGTGTGTATGGAGGAGCGTGGGGAATGTGACTCTGATACAGAAGGCACTGTGGCTCTGCAGGGTTTTTTGGGGGGGGCGTCCCCAATATGCCGTGAACCTCACTCGACAGGAGGGGCGGGTCGAATCAATGAACAATCGACAAAAGCAGAGGGCCCCATCCCATAACCCCATCTTCAATACGCTATAGCTCGACTACTGGGTCTGGAGCAACACATGATGGGAACCGCGGGGCTGGATGGTGGCCGATCGGGACAAAGGGTATACGACAAAGACCCAACCCGCCGCAGCATTGCAGCTCCCCCCTCCCAAGCTAAAACATCGAGGGCGCTTATGAGGCCTGCATAGAGTCAAAACACGGTGGCGAGGGGGGACGTGAGGGGGGGTCGTCTTCTGGCGTAAAGCGCCTGTGAAGAAAACAGCGCAAGATATCAAGTAGCTAGATCGCCAACCGTGTCATGAGCCTGAACGGAGTGCAAAACAAGTAAATATCTGAAACTCTATTTAAACGTACTACTAGCGTGTTCTATCTATTCATACGTGGTTTATCATCTATGCTTATCGATACTTTATCAAGTTATTGAATATTCAATAAAAGCTGTCCCTCATAACAATGAGGATGAAGTTATCCGTCCTAAGTGTCTCTGTCCTGCAATGTGTCTCCCAAGCTGAAAGAAGAGGTGTCGAAGCAGATGGAGCAAAAGGAAAGGGGATGGCGGGGGAGGGTGGGGGGGGGGGTACCAATGTGGGTTTTTTGGCAGAGGAGGTTTCAGCTTTGCTGCGACCTCGTGTGATTGGATCGGGGGGGGGCGGGGGGGGGGTGGCTGTTCTCTGGTTATCCAGACCTGAGCGAAGGGGTCCGACGGGTCAGCGTTGGCACGGACAGACAGACAGATATGGCGTCTCTCAGGCCGCATCCAGGTTTCCTCTGACCGGGACCGGACTTATTCACGTCCTACAAAGATATAAGAGACGGGCACGAGAGAAGGTTTCAATCCAGGTCTGGAAAAACCGGATGAGGCCTGGAGGCTGTCCTGTGGAAGGGGGGAGGGCAGAAGGGTGGATAATGTGCGCTCATAACTGCCCCCTGGTGGTGACAAAAATAAAGAAATAAGGAACACCACCACGTGACAGTGACACCAACCACCGTACCACCAACGCCGTGCTGCCACTGCCGGCAACCTCGGGAGGACTTCAGTAAACCTCGGAAACTCGTCCCTGCCCCCCCCACTCCCTCCCACCCCGAGCTTCCTTCTAACCGGGGCAATTATTTCTTGATTGATCTTTGGGTTGGCTTGACAAGAGTACTGACCCCGTGAATAACTGCGAGTTAAAGAAGAGAGAGTCCTAAGAGTTGCGTTACAACACGCAACGCCGCTGAGCGAGCGTTCCCGAGCCGCGACAGGTCGCCTGAAGGCATCATAAACATAACGGATGTAAAGATGGACACAGCATACTTAAACTCCAAATAGCATGACAACAAATCTACAGCAACAGTTTCATCAATCAGCATCATCATCATCATTGTCATCATCATTTTGCATTGACATAGATATCATTATTCGTAAGACTATCATCATTAACAATAATAAATCAAGTGTGGTGAAAGTCCGCTTCTCTCCGCTCTTTCTCTCCGCTCTCCAGTGACGTCAAACTGTCGTAGCTTTCCATCGGACGAAATGGTCGAACGTCAGAGGCCGTTTTCGGCTAAAGACTAAACGTAAATGATAGTTTTGCTTGAGGAGAGAGAGAGAGAGAGAGAGAGAGAGAGAGAGAAAAGGTGAAAGAAGAGGACTTCTATCGTAAACCTAAAAGCAACGTTTCCTATAAAGTCCCAAGGTCCCACCCACACCAGTTGGATTTACTCTCTAGTATGTATTTAGTCGATCATGCAGGCTTCCATCAAATTTTTGACTCCAAAAAAGATCAAACGGAGGCTGAGCGAATGCAACAGAAGAACCAAGCTCCAATGTCCGAAGAAGAACAAGAAGGAGAAGCAATCGACAGTAATCGAAGAAACTCTGAAGAAGTTAGTCTTTTTCCCCGTCCCCTGGTTTCCTCTCCTCCGCCCCACTCAACCGCGTGATGTCATTTCCTGTCAGGTCATCGCGTGGCCACACCGGGCCGCGTAACCGAGGAGGGCTCGGGCCGAGTGTTCAACTCCCTTCTCGAGCTACCGGACGCCCACCCTCGCCATTGCGCCCTCAACCAGGAAGTGAGCCTGCACGTGCCCCGCCCCCACTCCCCTCCCTCCCATGCACTACCGCCCCCCCTCTCCCCGCTGGACAGGAAGTGATGTCACACCGGTTCCGTCATCCTTAAGTGAGTCTTTAACAGTAAACAGAGATGATAAAACTCATCAAATATCAGCCAGCGCTGTGATTGGCTGGTTTTTGCAGTATAGGCGGAGCTTCCTGGTTCTGTCCCTTGGAAAGGAAAATGATAAAGTGGTTGTTCTCCCTTTTTTTCTTTTCATTGTTTGTCATGTAAAGTTTTATTTTGTTCTGGAGGCATAGCTTGGCGTGTAAGGGTTAGGGGGTCCTGGCTTTGTGTTACATCATTTGTCTTAAAACAAATCTGTTTGAGTCGGCGCTGCGGACGCTGCGTCCCGACTCATTTTCTGGCGGTTTTGCATGAGCAGACCGCCGGCGCTGGGTCGGCACACGTCCGACGAAACTAGCCAATCACGCGAGAAGAGCTATCGGGCCTGGAGGACCACGGGGGTCGCGGCCCGCCTCGCGCGCTTCCCCCCCCCCCCCCCCCCCCCGGCTTCCTGTGTGTTTCCGCACCGCTCTCTTCAGCCTGGCCTTGCTGGTCAGGCATAGAATTGTGGGAAGTGTAGTTCTGAGAGAGGTGTAGTGTTCCTGGCGGCCTCTTTTTCATGTTTATCCACGTGCTGCCCCGTCACTTAATTTGAGTCCTACACAACATTGTGTAAGAGGCTAATAGCAGCACCTCCGCCCCCCCGTCACCCCCTTTCCCTTTCCCCTCCACCCGATTGCTCTCATTTAGAGTCCGCGGGGTGAGTGTAGGGGGTTTGGAGGGCGCTCCAAACCCCGCTGCCTCGCTCCCCGTGGTCGCTAGCACCAGTCGTCCTCGTCCGTCTCACTGAAAGGTTCATGCAGACCCTTGCGGGGCCCTCGGGGGTGCGGGGGCCGATGGTGGGGATGAAGGGGCGCTCCGGGTGGCCCCCGCCGATGCGGGGAAGGGGAGGTCGAGCGGTAGCCGTTGGGCACCCTGCGTGGATGCGGGTGAGGGGCCGGAGTGGGCCCCTGGCGGGCAGTCCTGGGTGAGCGCGGGTGGGGGTGGGGGTTTCCCCCGTGTGGGTGGGGGTTGCCGTGGGAGAGGCTTTGCTCGTAGGCGGGCGGCTCGTGGTGCCGCTCGTACTCGTAGTCGCGCTCGTAGAACGACCCGTCCCCCTCCAGGCTGTCCCCGGGCGGGGGCCCGCTCCAGCGGCCCCGGTGGGGGGACCTGGGCGAGCCGTGGGGGGGCGAGCGCGGGGACTGGTGCCGGGGGGAGCGCGGCGAACCGTGCCGGGGCGAGGAGCCCCCGTGGTGGGGGGAGGCTTGGCGCGACGCGGGCCGGTGGTGGTAGCCCCGGTCGTGGTCAGGCGGGGAGAAGTGTCGGGGGGAGGGCGAGCGCAGTCGGCCCGGCCCCCCGGGGGGGGCGTAGCTGGGCTTGCGGACGGTGGGGGAGTAGGTGACATGCGGGCGGGGGACAGCGGGGGTCTGGGGCAGCTGGCGACGGCCTCTCCGCGGAGTGCTGGTCCCCGAGGTGGAGGGCACCGGGCTGCCGCTCACCGAACTACTGCCCTACAGCGAAATGTAAAAACGCAAATCAAAACGCACCACAACAACAACACCGAGACCACAGCAGACACGGGGGGGGGGGGGGGGGGGTATAGAGAGATAAACACCGTTGGAAATCATCCAAAAACATGGCGATGAGGCAAACAATTTACACCAAGAAGCCACACGTCACATTGAAGAAAAATGGACAGAGAGAGAAACAGCGATAAAGAAAAAGGCATAAGAGAAAAAAGAAGGTGCGTGAACTCTTTGCAGGAGGCAAACCATGTAAAGTTCTACTCTGAGGCCGCCGGCCAGCGTCTCTGCAGCCCACCTGTCGGTGTCCCCGCCCGTCGGGCCCGTCGCTGGGGGAGCGGGACCAGTGGCGGTCGTGGGGGGGCCGGTGCGGGTAGTCGTGCCTCTCGGGGCCGTAGCGCTCCTTGTCCATGGAGCTGTGGTGGTGGTGGTGGTGGTGGTGGTGGTGGTGGCGGCGGTCCTTGGTGCGCCCGCGGTCCCGCTCGTGCTCCTTGGGGGGGAGGTCGCCCGACTGCGTGGTGGTGCTGAGGTCTGTGCCCAGACCTGGCGAGGAGACGCCTCAGTTTACGCTCTTACAAATGCGGGGGGGGCGCACGTTATTCTGACACAGGGCGGAGCCAGCCGAGGCGAGGTCACACCAATTAAGATGACAACATCACCCTCAAACAACTGGGGGGGTCAAAAAAGGATTTTTAACTCAAATGAGGACAAAGTCATGTTGCACCCGATGTTGATGAAGTCATCAATCCATTGTAAAAAAAAAGAAATAAGTTTCTCCGCTTTTCAGGAATACACCAATTTATATTTTCTATTATTATATTCTATTAAAAATACAATATGACCTTTTAGTTGGGGCAAAAAATAATGCATCCATCCTGCAAGCCCCCCACAAAAAAATCCCTCTTCTTAGGCTTCAAGCGATAGCCACAGCAGGTAAACAATTAGCTTCCAGGGAGGAGCTGCAGGCGGCCGGGGGCGGGGCCTATGTGCCTGCATTGATGATGCAATAGCATCACTATGAACCCTGTGAAGGATTTTCTGGGTGGAAAAGATATTCACTCTCTTCTCCCAAAATGCTAACTCCAGTTTTACACAACACCTCTCTGTGTAAACTGCGTTTCATGGAGTTTTATGTTAAATGCTGCATAAAAATCTGCTGTATGTGCAGGCAAATGTAGAGCAACGCAAACTAGTTGTAAGCCGCTGAGAGTCCTCGGCACCACATCAGAGCGCTCTCTAATTATTAAGAGGACTGAGAGGTGAACTGCGGCCTCGCGGCATTAGCTTCATAGGCTAAAGTCGCCATTTGCATTTCCAATTAGTGATGAAGTGGACAGTTATCTTCTCAAGGAGTCCTGTGTGCTGCCACTACGGCGACACTACCTCGTCACTTCATATATATATATATATATATATATATATATATATATATATATATACCCCTTGCAGGGCCTCGTGGCGCTGCGGCGGGAAGGCGTGCGCTCCGAGCGACTCACCCGTGTCGGCGTCGGTGTAGCGGGTGAGGGAGCGCTGCGAGGCGCGCTGGCTGCGGTCCCGGTGTCTGCGGCCTCCCCCGTGCCTCCCCTCCTCGGACACCACCCGCTCCAGGGAGTAGTCGTCCAGCCTCACGCCGCGGCCTGTGCGCCCGTGGACCAGGCTGGAGGTGGAGCGGCGCATGGGGCTGGTGTCGGTGATGGTCTGTGACGGAGACCGAGGGGGAGAGGGGGGGGGGCACGAGGTAGGAGAGGAGGTGAGGAGGGAAGAAGATAGAAGGAAGTGAGATTTACTCAACGCTCGCTGAGCTGCATGTGGTTTGTGCATTCCTGTGCGTGTACGTGTGCACGTTGGATGGCAGCATCTGACTGGGTCAAACAGCAGCCCCAAATCACTCTGTTCAGTGGGACAAAGTTAACCACTTTGTTTGCTTTGTTGCTTTTTGTTTGGAAAACTCTTTTTGACCCATCTAAAAATCATATATCAGCTGATGGTATTTGCCTGGAAGCAGCTTGGAACAAACCACCTGACACCCCAGACAAGCACATATAAAAACATGCTCCTCGGTGGCGTGAAACTGACAGGAAGAGAGAAAAGGGGCTGGAGAGACAGAGCGCAGGCATGAAGCAGAGCCGTAGAAAGCATGCCTCACATGCACCGACTGCACTCCTGCAACATGGCGCCACATTTCATGTGCACAGGCTGGGAAGCTCCGTTTCAAAGGCGAAGGATGACACAGAAAAAGAATAACTTAAAAACACAAAGTCTCACTAGACAGATTATTGCGTCTTTTAACACAAAGTAGCATGAATTCACACGACAACACTTATTAGGAGGTTTAAATCACACTGGTTTAATGTACATAATCTATATATACATAATACGTATTTCATTTCTATTAAATCTCTTATTCTGCTCATTAGAAAACAATTTAAAGAGTATTAAATATGTATTTTGGTCTTCTTGTCTGTTTAATCAGCAAAACGTTCAAGAGAACGACATGAACGAAATTTGGCAGCCATGTGGAAAAGGTCAAAGTAAATTCCATAACTTTCTTGGTCTTGTCGAAAATGCTCTGCAAGAACCCAACAGAAAAATGAACTTTTTATGTCAAAAAGATAATGAGTGTTTATTAACATGTATAGTAACTTTCTATCAAGCTCTACCTTTGACAACAACGTGAAGACAGGAAGGAAAAGGACGAGGTCAAATTTAATTCCTCATTTCACCTTAAACAACACAAGTTTTTGTCCTAGACGGAAACATTACTTTGCCATATTATTAACAAGAAGAAAAATGAACAGAATTTCACAGACTTGTTCATCATCATCATAAGACTTGTTAGAACTTTTCTTCTATTACGGTAAAGGGACATTAGTTCTTTTATAGTTGGAGTTTGATAACCATAATATACCATGTATTGTGTTTTTTTATACATGTACATGTTAGTATACATGTTTTATACATGTACAGCTTCGCTGTATGCCTGGATGTATTTAATGTGTGAATAGAAATCTTATGCTCGAGAGATGCAGCTTTTCTTGCCGGGTTCATAAACAGGCACTTCTGACAAACCCCCCTCCCCCCCCCTCCTCTCCCGAAACCCTCACATCTCCATGGTGACAAAGCAGTCAAAGCGGCGGAGCGGCCCTGGATGACCCCCAGCAGCCCGACACAAGCCATGCACTCTCTGCGGCCCCCACCAGGTCACACACTTCCACTCGCATCACACTAACACTAACACACTTCCACTTCCACTCCCATCACACTAACACTAACACACTTCCACTCGCATCACACTAACACTAACACACTTCCACTTCCACTCGCATCACACTAACACTAACACACTTCCACTTGCATCACACTAACACTAACACACTTCCACTTCCACTCGCATCACACTAACACTAACACACTTCCACTTGCATCACACTAACACTAACACACTTCCACTTCCACTCGCATCACACTAACACTAACACACTTCCACTCCCATCACACTAACACTAACACACTTCCACTCCCATCACACTAACACTAACACACTTCCACTCGCATCACACTAACACTAACACACTTCCACTTCCACTTGCATCACACTAACACTAACACACTTCCACTTCCACTCGCATCACACTAACACTAACACACTTCCACTCCCATCACACTAACACTAACACACTTCCACTCCCATCACACTAACACTAACACACTTCCACTCGCATCACACTAACACTAACACACTTCCACTTCCACTTGCATCACACTAACACTAACACACTTCCACTTCCACTCGCATCACACTAACACTAACACACTTCCACTCCCATCACACTAACACTAACACACTTCCACTCGCATCACACTAACACTAACACACTTCCACTTCCACTCGCATCACACTAACACTAACACACTTCCACTTGCATCACACTAACACTAACACACTTCCACTTCCACTCGCATCACACTAACACTAACACACTTCCACTCCCATCACACTAACACTAACACACTTCCACTCCCATCACACTAACACTAACACACTTCCACTCGCATCACACTAACACTAACACACGTCCACTTCCACTTGCATCACACTAACACTAACACACTTCCACTTCCACTCGCATCACACTAACACTAACACACTTCCACTCCCATCACACTAACACTAACACACTTCCACTCGCATCACACTAACACTAACACACGTCCACTTCCACTTGCATCACACTAACACTAACACACTTCCACTTCCACTCGCATCACACTAACACTAACACACTTCCACTCCCATCACACTAACACTAACACACTTCCACTCCCATCACACTAACACTAACACACT
>CM037925.1:19150851-19190851 GCA_021346845.1 Apeltes quadracus | reverse complement strand
CATATCTAGAACACTTATCCAGCCCCCCTGCTGGGTGGGTGCAGGGAAGGGTGGAGGTGGAGGGATGGTGGGATGGGGGGATGGGGAGGGGAGACCAGACAGTCAGGTGAATTTATGTCTCGTGCTTCTTTGCATCCTGTCAAAAACCTAGTGGAAGGAAGTGAACCATGTTCCAATCAGGAAATGACAAAAACAAAATAAATTCCAAAGGAATAAATACGTCTATAAAAAATGACCAGAAAAAATAACAGGATTTTGTCGCGTCATTTCAAACTCAGTTCTCTTCTGTGTTTCGGATGCAAAGAGAGACTTTTTAAAATTTCACTGCTTCTGTCCTCACTGCCAACAGGACAAACTGAGGGGAGGGAAGGTGGGGTGGGAAGGTGGGATGGGTGGTGCTGGTGATGATGATGATGATGGTGGGATGAAGGTGCTCACTTGGTTGTCTGCCAAGAGGCGGGGCATGGAGAGGGTCCGCCCATGCCCTTCCATTGGGTGATAGGGCTCAGTGTCGGAGTACCCGTCCCGCCCCATCTCCCTCATCTCAACCGTCTGTAAAACACAACCAGAGGGGGGCGTGACCACTGTCCGCTGGGGCTGGGGCTGGGGTGAGGGGGGGGGGCTAACTGTAAGGCACACTAACATCCAGCACTGCACGGCATCAAAGAGGGCATCCAGGTCCACTGGATTTAGGTCTGAGCCCGGTTTGACCCGGCGTCCCAACAGCCTGCCAGGAGACGCCCAATGCTACGGCTAACTGCTATTTGAGGGGGTCCTTCTTCCTCGGAGATATCTATTGGTTGAGATTTATTTCAGCTTTATCTAACGGTAGCGATGGCATGTGAGAAACTGCCACAAATGCCGTCCAGGAATGGTACTAGCAAGGCGTTTTAAGCCTTAAACACGTATAGTGCCATAAGGAACAATAAATAAATTGATTTGGTACCTTTGATTGTCCAATAATGCTTTCATTAATATTTCCCAATGCATAGATTGAATTGTCAGATCAGATCTTGTGACCACGTGATGCTTTTGTGGGCTTTCAGCCACGATCCCAAAGGAACGTTTTCCACCTCCAAAACGTGATCACAAAGGCTCATTGATTATTGATCAGGGCACTGTTTGGGCTCGAATAGTGGCGTCACCGCGGTGACGGCGTGCCGCGTCCATCATACCTGCGGGTTGTGGCGGTTGTCGTGGAGATCGTCGGGGTACGGTCTGTCGGGGCTCCAGTTACCCGTCTTCTGGAACATTTCCTGGGCTTTGGCCGTCACCCACGATTGACTCTCGGTCACGCCTCCCTCTGGCGGTCTGGCGTCCACACATACACACAGGTCAGTCGGGGGGATTAAAGACCATGGAACCAAAGAACGCCGCCATTGACTAGGAGTCGCACAATGTCATTGACTAAGTTAATGTTAAAGCTCTTCGAATAGGAATCTTTGGTCATTTTCTTTCACAGGCAACGAAAATACGTGGCTACGTTTTTACACACATACATACAAGTAATTTGGCCCTAATGATCCTTTTTTGTACATTTGTCGTAACTTGTTAAAGGAGCATGGAGATTCGATCCTCCAGTTCCGCCCCAATAAACTGAATGAATGTGTGCATGCCCCCTTACTACCCCTTACGCCCCCTCTACTCACACGCTGGTGATGTTGTCTGGCTGGGTGCTGGGGAGGCCGTTGAGGCCCTGACCCCCCTGGCCGTCCGTGCCCCCTCCCTCAGAGGGCTCCATGCGCTGAAACATTAATGGCGTTCGGTTCTGTGTGAGATACACGACATGGCCTGCAGGCTGGCATCAGGCACACTCAGGGGGCAGACACAGGACACAAACACAGGATGCACTCGCAGCATGCACCCACACGGGGCGCCATCGGCAAACGCATGGCTGTGGGTATCCGAGGTAAAGGTCCCTGCCAGACTACTGATCTGGGACCTGCTCGCCACACTGAATAAGCAAATCTGAGCAATTGAGTTTTCTGGTTTTCACATGAGTTCGGTTTGATGTTCAGTGACGGGAGCTGATCTCAGATCTGTGTCCGAGGGGAACTTCTACCTTTGCATTTGAGGCACAGCTGCTGTCATATCACAGAGTCGTGGACCAGTTTACAAAACTCATGAAACACATCAACAAAAAAGACATTTTACTCAAAAATAACAGTTTGGCTATCGGTGCGATCCTTCGTCTGCCAAGACATTTTGAGTAATGTGCCATTTTGTGGGAAGAGGACCACTGAAACTGAGCTGGTTGCATTAAAAAACAACTTCTGCCTAAATCAGGTCAGAGGTCAGGCAGCTTTCTTCCTAGGGGATCCTGGGTAGTGGAGTCCTCTCAGGAGTGGGGTAATGCGGTTCATGACTGCTACAGCCTCTGTCATGTCCCTCAGCAGCCTGGAAGCTTCAGGCTGAATGCTAAATGAGTGCAGATGCATCGAGGCCGCTTCACAAACAGACAAACCTCCCCTGGCACATCAGGCTGATCGTCTGGACAGGAGCTCGTCTGGCTACAATTTAAATACACTATATAGAATATAGTATTGTATAACCTCAAACATATGGCTTTGGAAACAATCCGACAAAGTGACGTAGAGACGGCAAATCTCTGGTAGACAACTGTCAATCAGCCTGTCGCTTAAAAAAACGTCATCTGAGCATGAAAACATGTTGACTGTTATAAACGTATGGAATATGAATTTAACTGTGAACCTTGGGTTAAGGTGTTTCAGTCCTACAATACAGCTGCCGGAGGGTATTTCATTTAATGAACTACAGAAAAACCTTCTATTGTCTCCTTTTTAACAGAAATGAGGCTAAACATATACATTTTAAGCATCCTGTCCAGTGGTCATTACCCGGGCCACAGGGGCAAATGGCTCACGTTTGTCTCTTGACACTCTGAGTTGGCACTGACTTTGAAAAAAAATCACTTGTCACTTACAATATTTAGATGGATCGTGATGAAAACATGAACACCACACACACAACGCATATACCGGCTTGGATGGCGCATGTTTGAGAAGCATCATACGGATCAATGAATGGTCCCAAAGTGATTACATACGGGTCACAGGAACCTCCACTCAACATCCCACCAACCACCACCACGGCAGAAAGACAGACAGATTCATGGACAAACAGACTGGAGACAATGGATCTCGGTTAGAGCAACTTGGTGACAATCCACCCGGATTGACCAAATGGGGAGCGCTTGATAAGTCAAGGTGCCCCATCTCTTCCTGGAAAGATAAACGGAGAGCATCAGAGGGACAGAGACGACATGGAGGACGGGAATGAGGGACAGCAGACTCCACAATAGGGTGAGAACAGGAGACAAAGTACCTGAGGCAGGATGAACAGCGAGATATACACGGAAAGGGAATGGCTGAGGCATGAAGACCACATAGAAGGAGGAGGAGGAGGAGAAGGAGGAGGACAGACGAAAACGAGAAATGAGGAATTGAAGAAAAAATCCAGCCCTTCATTTTACGCTGTTTAGCATTTCAGCCATTCGTCCGTCAGACGGCGTTCGGCACCGATTAAAAACCAAAGGGAAAGAGTGAAACGACCATCTCTAGAAAACACCAAGGCGAAGAGGGGAAGCACCTATTCAGCAGTTTCTCAATCAAAGGAGGTCGCGTGAGCAGCTGATGTTTCAGAAATATTCGGCCATTAGCTCCATTGTAGCTCTACTGTCAATGTTTATTTGAACATTCAAAAATAAGGAAACCTGGATTTCTCCTGGGTTGGATTCTTCCTTTAAAATGTTTGGGCATTAGGAAGAGAAAGGCCGCAGTGAGAGGAGGACACAGGATGCCCGATGGAGACGGTGGGGACAAACTGACAGACACACAGACCGGTTAAAGCCCTTGTGTACTGTTGATGTTGAGAGAGCCTGTGTGGACCTGTCCATTCAGTCCAATGGAATGGCTGCATACCAGCAGGTACCGTATTCACGCTTTTATAAAAGACTAACATACTCTCCATCCACCGGTGCACTCCTTCGTTCGGCCAAATGGAAATACCAACGTCTCAGTCGAGACAGACGGGGTTGCAAAGAGACGACTTTGTTTTTTGTGACGTCAAATTTGGGATCAGCGGGAGGTATTATGAGTGGAGAGATGTTTCCCCACACGTCCAGTGTGGATCCGAAAAATACGGAGAGACAGCGGGAGCGAGTGCATCGCAAAGGCATTCATCGACACGAGGGGGAAGAGCACTGACGGGGAACAAAAAGGTAAGGCCATGTGGTATCATCACCGTTGCTCAGAACGTTACCAACAACAACAGACAAGATGTTCGTACATTGGTAAACCCTGGCAGCACCCTAATCCTCCACAGCCCAGGGTGGAAGGAAGAAAAGAAAAAGCAGCAGAAAAGGTCGCCAGCCAACTGGAGAAATCAAACATCGCCCGGTGGCAAGCGCGACGCCAGGCTGTCGAGGTGGCGGGAAAAAAAGGCGCGCCGTTTAGCATGCTAATAAAAGCCACAGCACAGGCTGAGAGTGGGGGAGCGTTTGGGTGAACACGGGATGAGAAGGAAAACCTGAGGAGGTGAAGGTTTGTTTGGAGGTTTGTGTGGAGGCGGGACTGGGAGCCTTTGTTGGATTTAAATGTACAAGACGTGGTTCTTATGCGTTTAAATCCATGGTCGGCAGAATAAAGGCAAAATTCCGTCCAAGGGCCAGTGGGAGCGAGAAGAGGGCCGGGAGGAGGCGGAAGAGTACAAAAGGAGAGACGGGTGTCTTTTTGCGATCTGGGAATTTCTCTGGGATGGAGTCTACCTGTTCCTCCCGCAGGGCCTGCAGCTTTTTCGTCTTGCTCTGCCGGTAGTATTCCATGATCATCATGGCAGCGTAGATTTTGCCCACCGTCAAGTCTGTGGCTGCTGAGAAAATGACAAGTTACCCTGCAAGATTAGACCGGGGTGAGATGGGACCCTGAGCCGTGGGGGGAGGGGGGATGGGAGTGGGGTACGACACACATTGAAAACTTCAAAACCACATGCATAGTACACCAGCAGCTGCGACAATTCTGTTTCATGTCAATCCCTGGAACATTTAAACTAAATGTTCAGGTAATTTCATCCTCAAAGAATATTTGGTTGGTGGTAACCAATAATTGCAAGCAACAAAACACTGTGTTCGAGCAGCAAACCAAACTAAATAACGTAACTTCCTTTTCCCGACTCACGTAGAGACAAACAAATGCTTTCAAATATGCGTTGCAATATGCATGCAAACATACTTAACTTTCATGCACGCGTGCACGAAACACCTCATTCTCATTGGCTGATCAATCTTTCCAACACAAAGCTCAAAATCCTTTAATGTAATGAAGCTTTCTTTTAATACTAAAGCTCAGCTCCAAAGCTCTAAGAGGATAATGTATGTAATATGCCTTCAGACCAGTTTAAGAGCTTATGCTAGTATCTACAGATCTATGCATTAAAAGGCAAGAAGAGTGGCTTACTGTTAAGTGCAAAATGTAGAGTTATGTTTGACCCTCAAATGTTACATTGCTGAATTTTGGGATTGAGATTCGGCATTAAAAATAAAGAGGCAAATATACTCATGTAAACAGAAAATTCATTTTTCTTTTGTTGTCTTGCAGCAACATCGGTAACCGCTGCCTGAACATTCCCCGTGAAGCTTCAACTGAAACAGAACTGAGCTCGCTCTGTGGTGTACAACCAACAAATACAAAATCATACCACTGTACAATTATTAACACAACAAGGCCAATAGTCTTTTCACAGGCAGATGCATTTTGGATACCAAACCATTTTGCATTCTCATGTTCCACTATCACCTAACCGTATCAAACCTTGACTTTAACCTCAGCAGTAAGGCCGAGGACCCGCCAGCCACCTCACTAGGAAACACATGGACGCCTCAGTCAAATAATCCCTGGAAAACCGGAGCTCAATTTTTTTCTAAAAACTCTGGATATGTATCCCCAGAGTTTGGATGGAACACACAGACATTTGAAGTCAGAAAAATGTTGAGCTTTGTTTTGGTTGTCAAATAACCGGGGTAGCTGAATGAGTGGCGTCCTTTTCAAAGTGGCATGGCTACAAGTCGTAGGGCAACCACACATATATCATACCCATGTGTGTAATACACCTCATTAGCTGCCATGCATTTAGCCAAACAACTTGATGCTTTTGCTTAACATGCATCATTTTACTAGAGAAAAAGGTCATTCGTCACAATCATTTTGAATAAACCTGTGAGGCTAGTTCCGTTTTACTAGTTTATTTGTTGTTTCATTCTTCCTGTAGTGAAAAGACTTCTATAGAGGATCTTCTATAGTAGGCACCCCCTGATACCAGGACTTCAGTGAAGGTGTGTTGACACTGACTTTTGGGTCAGTTAGTGTGTGTCTGTCTATTTGAAAGGTACCAAATTGACATCAAGCTTAGTGCACGGTTAGCAAAGCCAAAGGCGTAGAACCCGCCTCCAACCGCGTGGCGAGCGATTCCGCGGGAGTCAAGGGAAGCGGTTACGAGCGAGTGAGTATCGTCCAGAGCGCGGCTCCATTGGGGAACGCCAGGTACTCTGGCAGAAGAAAACCTGCGTACCACGTCACATTGTTTAGCCATTTATCGGCAAAAGGAGAGCTCCGAGGTTCTCCCGACGTTTTAAACTTACACGCCGGCTAGCATGCTAACAGACCGGCGGCGGTTCTGCGTTTGAGTTTCTGTGAATACTTTGGATTGGTTTTGTTTAGCGTAGAAAACTTCATTCTTCAGGTTTTCGGTCTTCAGCTACGCAAACCGTAGAGAATGACCTGTGATTCTACCTGGGACACAACGGGGCCCCCGGCTTT
This sequence comes from Apeltes quadracus, assembly GCA_021346845.1. NCBI lineage: Eukaryota > Metazoa > Chordata > Actinopteri > Perciformes > Gasterosteidae > Apeltes > Apeltes quadracus. The sequence goes on along the minus strand of CM037925.1, from coordinate 19,184,018 downwards.
CCCCCGCAGCATCGGGGAAGTTTGAATACGCAGAATGTACCGGTGCACACATGTGTTCGTATGTTTGTTCAGTGTGTGTTTATGCTGTAGGGACCTGATCAGGGGATGCGAAGCAGTGAATGACACTGGCTGGTTGAAGCTGTCCTCTTGGTGAGTTGGTGATTGTAGACACTCACACACTCACGCACACAAACAAACAAACAAACAAACACACACCACTGTGCTTTTGTCTGCAACTTACCCTTGTGCGGCGTAACCAGCAAATCCAGTGTCTTCTGGGACAAGTTTGGCCAAATAGCCATCATCTCTTTTCTCAGCTCGGCATCCATCTGGTGCTTGTCTGCACCGCCTGGGTAGCCCCCAAAAACCAGAGTCCCCCCCCCCCCATACACACGCACACACACACATCATTTATACACACAGACAGCACACATGCATACAAATGCCAACACCCCCCCACATATAAACACAGGGCAAATAAGGTACAGACCAAAAGATACAACGGCACAAAATCAAATATATTCATCCATTCATGCGTGCACACATTCACCCAAAACAAAAAGGTTATTTGTTAGAGCCTCAATGAAGAGTTTTGTCATATTTGATGAAATAATCTGGGTCAGACATAGATTTAGCGGCGATGACGTCATACCCGTGAATTTCCTATAAATACCCAGGAGTGTGAGACCAGAGAGCAACAGGTAGCATTAAAGGCTGATAGAACTGAAAGGCCGTACCCTTGGCGATCTTTATGTCCAGTGCTGTCCTGATCAGAGCCATGAGGGTGGAGTTAAAATGCACCGTGTTGTCATCGGCAACCGGCAGATCCATGCGCAGCAGCCTCTGTGGAGAGCCAGTCAGGACGAGACGATGAGAAAGGGAGGTGTCCTCGCTAGGGTGGTGTGCCTGAACCTCCGGGAAGGGGAGGGGGGTTGGGAGTTGGGGGTTCGGGGGTAGGTAGGGGGCAAGGGTTGAGAGAGCTCCATAGACGACAGCCAATTAGAGGTGGACTAGTATTATTGGATGTTTACTGACACGGAGTCCAGGAAAGGACAGATGCGATTCTGATCAATGCTTATGAAGTCAAGTCGGTACATTTTACTTTAAGGTTTTCCCTCCACGTAGCATCCATGTGTTCAGTCTGCTGCACAGTGTTGCTAATTTCACTCATTAGCGTGTAGGAAAAGAAACTTGCGTCTCCTGTGTTTCCAGTGATACTCTACGAAACAGCACAGCTATCCAACCAAGGCCACCTGCTGCTAAGCAACCGCGAGAGCCGAGAACCACAAGGAAGAACAATCGGAGCCGGAATGGCCTCCGACCCAACCTGTGCCCATGTTCCCCAAATGTGTGAATGCATTGGTACATTGACACATCTCTGTTGTTACGCACATGTAGGTATAAATATGAAACAGGACACAGACACCAAATCCACATAGCCACCATCCCCCCCCAGCCCCTTCCAGCTCTAACCCAAGAGTCCTACTCACACACAACTATGTTCACAGACTGCAATTAAGGGCGCTTAATTGCAGTCTTTCGGAGACTGGAGGACAATAACAGTATCACTGGTGTAATAATGCTATTTTTCAGGAGACAGCTGAAGTTTTTTTTAACTGAGGCATCTGCTATAGAGCTCCCCCAACCTGTAAGGAGGTTCCCTGTCTTTTACAAGTTTACAAGTCTATACTGTGCTAGGTAAAACCAATGGAGAAACCTGCGGATTAGAACACAACAAGCCGGGCCCAACCCGGGGCCTCGCTTGCCGTTCCCATGCCGACCGGCTGGCGTCCATTGAATTTACCCACGAACATGAGCGTTGGGCACTCACGACTGGCAAGCACGGCGGTGCGATGACGGGTTGTGTGCATGCTTGTATGTTCCCTGAGTGTGTGCGAGTGTTGGGCATGCCCAAAGCCAAGGTGTGCGGCGGGCTGGTGGGCATCGGCCAACATCCACAGCGCTCGGCGTGCAGGCTCGATGATGCCGCCCGTGGCCATGCGACAAAGAGTGCGACGACCGCATGCAACACAACGCCCTCCTGGAGAAAAAAAATCCCACAGACCCCCGGACACACGGAGCATGCGACATGCCTTTACCTCGCTCCCATTATCTAAACCTAACTCACTCCCCAGCCCTCAACCCCCCCTGACTTCCCTCAAAACCCACTTTCACATGTAGCCGTGCATCCGCACAAAGAGAGTATCCTCAATCCAACTTGGGTGCTGATTTACGGATTCATTTTGCCCTCTACGTCGTTACATTGGTGGTTCCCTTATTCAAAGTCAAATGGAATAGCGATGTCAGTGTTTCACATCAAGTCAAGATCTCTCTCAATGCCACACGGGTTCCGTGTCTTAAGGGGTTCTCAAAGTTAGAGAGGATGACAGTTGTGGCATTTCCTGGAAGAAGAAAAAATGATAATAAAGGAAGATCAAAAAGAGATGATCAACGTTCTTATGGGGTTGTTTTGTTTTGGACCAACCAGACTTTATTAGTACTGCAGGGTAAGGGGACGGGGTCTACCAAAGGGGACACATGGGGGGGGGACAGTTAGTCGAGTTAAACTGAAGGCGGCTCTACGCTCGGTCATGAGATGCAGATACAGATAAAAAGGGAAGGGCGAGAATGAGGAAGGAGAGGAGGATCGTGAAAACACTGAAAGAGTAAAAGAGGAATCGAGAGAGAGTGTGGTTCAATCGGGAATAACAGCGGGGTGTGTGTGTGTGTGTGTGTGTGTGTGTGTGCGTGTGTGTGTGTGTGTAGATAGGAGGGAAAGAGAGAGGCTGAGCTTACAAGAACAAGACAAGAGATAAAGACGAGGACTAAAAACAACACTGACATAAGTTTACTAAGAGAAGGCCAGATATCCAAAGTGAAGGGAAGTCCTCGTGTCCACCGAAGGGGGGATGGAGAGTGATCGCTGTCTGAAAGGTTCCAGATGTCTAACCTTCCCCTGTTTGTTCTAACAAAAAGCATCAGGACATCTCATCTCTAAATGCTCAATAATAGACTTTAAAGGACTTTTCCTGCAAAATTGAAAAACAAAAACCGGAAGGCTTTGATGGCTGGAGTATGTGATGGGGGACCACTGCTGATACAGGGCGGACATTCTGGAGAGGACAGGAAGAAGAAGAAGAGGAGTAAGGAGCGGTGGAGACAGAGCCCGGATGAGGAAGTGAAGATGGAGGCTGATGGCTGAAGGACAAGTTGACGAGGAGACAGAGGGACAGAAGACAGGAAGAGAGGAAAAGATGGAGGAGAAAGAACTGACTCCCAGATTCAATAGAAGTTTACATTATTTAATCATAGTTCTGCTTCAAAGGGCAGTTCAATAGTTTATAGTTTATATTACTTTATATATGAAGAGATTTATAATCCATACTTTTGTAGATAAAAATGTCTCCTTAGTTTGGAAAACTGTCCAGAACTAAGTCATTGAGTGTATAGGCAGATACAACAATAAGGCTAATTTAATTTGATGTACAATTTGATGTTTATTTCATCAAAGGCTAGGCATTGAATATCTTTTTCTTTTGATCAATATTGGGAAAAGAAAAGAGTTCTAATAATAAAAGCTAAGGGGGGAACAGACGTTAGCTTAGCTGGACTAGCTTGGCAGTCGGTGCACACATTGCACACTGTTGTTACTTTTCAGACTTTCGTTGGCAACACGAGCACGATTGAAGAATTAAAAGAGCTAAAGGAAAATCCGGATGTCAATAAGAGAGAAATAAAGAGGCGAGGTCTGTGATGGAAGGACGAGACAAAAGACAACGAGGCAGCGGATGCTGAGACGCTCGACCCGAATCGTTACCCTGGTGGTCCGAGACATGAATGAGAAGCCAAACCACGCTGGCGCTTCCTCGGTGTGAAAAAAGAAACTAGAAGGGCCAGCACTCTCCTGCATATTTTATTAGGAATCATTTGTGCACGTTGGGCGGTACAGCGGTGTGCTGTTTGTGGGCCATCCACAGGAATAAGAGACGCAGAGAACCGAAGACAGACGCCTCGCCGGTCCTTCTGTACCCGCATCGTCAGCATATAGTGGCACTCCGGATGCTGTTTGTTTGTGGGCCTCGACACTAAAGGTCGCCACATCATCAAATGATTTACGTGTCTTATGTGTGGACAGTTCCGTATACTTATGCTCATATCAGTAACAACTTGGGGGCCTCGGCGCCATCTACAGGATGTCATCTTTAAAAGGGTCACAGCTCGAAATGCATTGTTGGGCCAGAAAATATAATGTCTTTATACGTTTTGCATTATTCTTTTGCGCAACAATGGTCGAAAGCAGGCGTGTTGCACGAGCGCATGTGATATTTGATTTACGTATCCTGCAAAATGCAGCTCGGTGAACTATCAAAGGTGGTCTCTGTCTTTTTGAAGCTTCTGTGTCGGCTCTTTGGACTTTTGGTGCGTGCGTCCGTGCAGGTTGCAGAAGGACTGGCAAAGCCTCCTCCGATCCCTTACTCCTGCGGCCTGACGGGGGCGGTGGGGGGGTAAAAGAAAAGAGGAATGACTACCACTCCACTATCACTTCACTTCACTTCACCACAAAAGCCCATCACTCCATCCCCGCGGTGGGAGAGAGGGAGAGAGGAGAGGACAGCGCTCACCACCACCACAACCACCACTGACGGACAATGAGGAGAACACTGCTGGTGGGGGGGACAGAGGGAGGAGGGGTGGGCGCAGGTGGAGGGGACGGTTTCAGCAGATGAGAGAGGAGAGGTTCTCCTCATCGGCGATGGGGGGGAATAAGGACGGAGATGGGAGGGGTAAAGGAGGAGGGCTGTGGGGGACGAAGGGGGGGTGGTGGTTGTAGGAGGGCGAGGTGGGGGAGCGAGTCTACCTTATAGGCGACCCGGGCGGGACACCGCTTCCCGAGGCCTAGCGGCGGACACATGTGTCTTAGCATCTGATACATGTCTGTGTAACTGATCCGGCCGCTGGGGGACACACACATGTGTCCCAACGGCCGCACACGCACAACAGACGGACAGGACGGACAGAGACGGACGACGTGAAAACGGGAGAAATCAAAATGACCAGGGTTATGGGGGTGCAATGGGGGGGTGGGAGAGGTGGGGGGGGTAAACAAACAGAGGAGTGTTTGGAGGGAGGTGGGGGGAGATGGGAGGAGGGGGAAAAAGAAGGAAACCGACAAAGGAAAGGAAGAGGGGGGAAACAAATACACAGAGGTTATTGTTTTGATCGCTCTGGACATGTGGTTTGCTGTGGCGAGAGAAAGGGAGAAAGAGAGAGAGAGCGGGGGAGTGTGTCACGTGACTTCTAGTCTGGCTCATCATAGGGTAGGGCGGAGGAGAGGAAAGGAGAGAGGGAGAAAGGTGGGGGAAGGAGGGGAGATTTGGAGGAGGTGTTATTTAGTTGAGTTAGTCGTAGTTGAGATGTACCGTTCTATGCGAGGTGAAAGGGGATTTGGGATTGTTGTTGTTGTTGTTCTTTGCCCTCGTATAGAACTGGCAGCGTGGCTTCTAGCAGGCAAAGTAAAAGCACCGCTGCAGAGATCGGAGTCACAACGACGAGTCAATGCAGTCCAGCCACCGAGGCTGCGTGTCCACCGGGGAAGCCGAGCACCTAGATGCTCGTGGGGCGGCTAACAGCTAACAGCTAACAGCTAACAGCTAACTCAATGTTTCTATCAAAAAAAATAAACTGCATCGTCCTTTACTTTTTTAAATTCTTCCTTTTTGTTAATGTTTGCGTGACAATTTAAAACCATTTCTAACCTAACCTGAAAGCTGACCAAGTGTTTTTTGTCTGTAACGAAGACCGTTTCTCTGTGGCTACACGGCAACGCTAACGACCTCAGGACTCGCAAACCGACGAGCCAATCACAGAGCAGCACGGACACTAGCTGGAAGCACTGTAAAAACATCCGAAGGGCTAAAGAGAATCCTCCCACGAGCACCTGTCGACCCCGGGGGGGTTACTGAGAGGTTCCCGGTGGACACAAGGCCTGTTCATCAGTCCCTGTCCCGAATCTCACACACACACACACACACACACCAGACCCCCCCCCCCCCTCCACCCCCCTCCTCAACAGCAGAGCCACAAACAGAGCTGGTTTGGCCACGACTCGGAAGTATTCCGTTTGGTAGAATCCAAAGTGGTTCCCCACCGGGCCACTACATCCTCCTCTCAAGGTGTGAACGCTAACAGGGAGGGGGCAGGGGCGGCGTGGGGGGGGGGGGTCTGGGTCCGGGTGGGATCAATGGTTAACCAAAAAACCATTAAGTTATTCTCCATGTGGAATTTCTACATTTTTACCATAAAAAGTGGGAAATGTGTGGTTTTATTACACGTAGAATAAATGCAAACCACAGCAGCTGGAGGTTGATCAAAGTTCACTCAGGTATTACAGGGTCACGTTGTGCAGTTATGGAACATCTTGTTAACTTGTTAACGTTGCGCATGTCACTCTGCATTAGCGTGCATTCTTTGTGAGGAGCTTGTAACAGGCCGAACACTCGTTTTTTAGTTCTTGAATTGTTAAAGCCACCCTGCGAAGGATTTAAACAAAACAATCTGACGTTCAGTACACAAAGTGGCTTTAAAATATTCATCAGAATTAAATGTTTCACACTGCTTAAGCGCAGCGGTTCACACACACACACATGTGGCACAGAGGCACATGAGTCTGCGGGCAGCAAACCAACCTGCAGACAGCTGAGCCTCCATGACAGTTGGCTCGAAAACAGCGAGCTAACGGCTACGAAGGTTAGCACCGCCGCGTTATTCAGACCAAGCCCTCTCTGCACAAGTCTCCGTGCTGCAAGTCCCCCAAGTCCCACAAGTCCCACAAGTCCCCAAACTCAGACAAGAACAGATAGAGGCACGTTGCCCGAAAACCGTTTTTCTGCTCAGGCAAAACTTAGACAGCAAGCAGAAATAAAATGGCCGACTGAAGTCTGGCGTGGGGTGTTTACGTGACGCACGTGGGGCTCGTTGCGCCCAGCGCTCAGTCGGAAGACAATAGCGAGTGCAGTGCACCACCTCATGCTTGTGTTTGTGTGTGTGTGTGTGTGTGTTAGACAGTGCACGAGTGTGTGTGTGCATTTCTGCATTGTCCCAAACATTCTCATTGTCACGTCAGAATGCATTTACAACATAACCCCCCCGCGAAAAAAGAATAAATGATTAAATGGTTAAATGATTAAAACAATTGAATAATGCAAACTCAACAAAAAAAATCAGACCAAATGAAACGAAACGTTGAAGAGGGAAAACCATTGATTTCAAAAGCGATAAAGAGCAAAGACATTCATTCCAGTCTCTTAAAGGCGAGCAGGTTGCGTTTAAGTTTGTGCTTTAGGGGGTTTTGTCCAAACCTTGCAGGCCACCCTATGCGGGCATTTCTTGCCAAGGCCCAGGGGAGGGGAGATAACTCGCAATAAACTGTACATATCCTTATAATGTATGCGCCCGCTGCAAGAAAAATACAAGGAGGGGAGGTTAGGTGAGGGTCCACAATACAGAGAGAGAGAGAGCGAGAGAGAGAGACAGAGAGAGAGAGAGCATTTATTTACATTGAGAACAAAGGTGGAGGACACCTTCCTCTCATGCATGAGAGACACAGACACTCATCACAGAGGGAGGAAGAGGAAGAGGGGAGGCTCATCATTTGTAAGAAGAAGAGAAGTTCAGGAGTAGCATAAGGAGAGAGAGAGAGGGAGAGAGAGAGAGAGAGAGAGAGAGGGGCCGGCTGTAACCGACCCACTCCGTCACCCAACGTGGATCCTGCTCCTCCCACCTCGACTCCACAGTCTCTTTCCTCCCTTCCGGGGGGAAGGTCAAGGGGGGGTTAGCAGGGGAGGTGTTTGCGGTGACCTTTGCTTCTGTTGCAGCGTCACACATGTGTCTATGCGACAGCTTGCCTTGGTTGTGTATCTGCTGTCTCACTCACCAGGCGGCCGGGTCGTACTCGGCCCAAATCCTTACGTACTCGTCCAGGTGGTGCGGCCCCAGGATGGACGAGTCCCTGGTCAGGTACTCAAAGTTGTCCATGATGACGGCCACGAACAAGTTCAGCATCTGCAGGGCGAAACGAGCGTGTGTGGTTTATTAACAAGAGATTAACATTTAAATAAACCATTTGGCATGTTCAGTCCTCACCAGGAACGAGCAGAGGAAGATGAAGGAGACAAAGTAGGTGTAGGCGAAGGTGCTGCCACATTCGGGTTCTGTGTTCCCCGAGGCCGGGTCGCACTCCTTCCCGCCCAGGCACGCCAGCATGATGTCATGCCACGCCTCGCCCGTAGCGCTCCTGAGCGGAAAAGGAGAGTCGTGTGCATCCGAGTCCTCTGAGCTTTCTAAACGCCCCCCGGTCAGAAGGACTCACCTGAACAGCAGCATGAGGGCCATGATGAAGGTCCTGAAGTTGTTGTGCTCGTTGATGGCGCTCTCGCCCTCGTCGTCCAGGGCGAGGTTACCGAACAACTAGGAGCAAAACAAGAACTAAGATCTCTGTGGGACGGTTCAGCTACGGGACCTTCTGATGGAAAATACACATCTACAGTACATACTGTATATATATCACCATAGATACCATATATGATATGATATGGTCGAGGACATTAAAAAGACAGCATACATTGTAATTCCGTAATCAGGACACGCCCACTTTGAAAGCCGCGGCCACTCACCTGCATGCCGATGATGGCGTAGATGAAGAAGAGCATGGCGATGAGCAGGCACACGTACGGCAGGGCCTACCACAGAAGAAGAGAGAGAGCGGTCAGGCCGCGGGGTCTCGGTGGGGTCTCGGGGGGGCGGAGGGGGATAGGGGGGCCTTCGGGGTCGGTACCTTGAAGGACTGGACGAAGGTCCACAGCAGGATGCGGATGGTCTCGCCCTGCCTCAGCAGCTTGATGAGGCGAGCCGCTCTGAACAGACGCAGGAAGCTCAAGTTGATGAAGTTGTTCTGCGGACGGAAAGCAGCCAGTCAGAGTCAGCGGTCACATGACCGCGGCACAGACCCCCCTCCCTCCCCACCCCCCCAGCAGAACACAAAAAACTCAAAAACAACAGCAGAGGAAAGACAGGTCCAAGAGAGAGAGAGGAGGGGGGGGGGGTCAAACCCAGGAAATCATAACCAACTGCAAACGACCCAGTAGATTTAAGTGGGAGACAGACAGAGGGGGGAGTGTGGGGGGGGAGGGAAAGGTTGAAAGAGGGAATAAGAGAGGAAATAAGGAAAATCATATTTTAAATACTCTAGAGGTCGTCATCCAATCGGGTACAGCAGCTTTTCTTTTTTTTTAAGAACCAAATGCACTGATTTCTGGGGGGCAAGCAGGCGACACAGGATGGAGCACAGGGCGCCGTGCCGGTCAACCACACACACACACACACACACATTTCCTTTACGTGGTCGTCTGTGACGCCGAACTGTAGGAAGATGCGATGTGCGTTGGGATAAACTGGGGGGGTTTCACACTCGGGTCGAAGCTTCGGGGTTTATCTTCGGCTTTGCGATTGTTGGCCCATTGTGGCGCAAGAAAAGACACCACACCAGCGATGGCGCCGGGATACGGGGGCCTCGGCCAATCAAAGGTCATCATCTTCATCATCATCATCACCTACGTGGACGCGGACTGGACCCCTACGTGGACGCGGACTGGACCTTGAGGTGGACTGGACCCTGTTCAGTCCGGCGTAACAGAGATGCGACGCTACAACAGCCAAACGTTGTGGTTGACCGGCGAGGCGGGAGGAGGAGCATGGAAGAGGGGCGGGTGGGGGCGGGCGGGTGGGAACGGGCGAGCAGCCTCGGTGCAGGCGGGGTTCAGCATGGCAGCGTAGTGTCTTTGTGAGGAGAGGACTGGCCTACATGCAGACCAGCAGCACTGTGAGATGTTCTTTTACCTCAGAGTGTGTCTGAGAAGGATGTCGTGGTGACGACGGGGTGATAAATGATAAATGCCTCCCCAGCGTGGGGGAGGGGGGAGGGGGGTTGAACTAATAAAATGATCCTCGTCGGTATGAACTCAGCATGTAACGTATGTGCAAAGATGTCTTCCACTAGTAATGATCATCTCATCAAGTGTCGTCATCCAGGAAGCGCATGCTGGGACTGGTCATAGGGGGGAGGGCGAGGGGGGGTACGCATGACCAATGAGGGTGCAGCAAAAAGCTTTGAGAGATAAATTACAAACCAACCAGATTCTACATGTGCCGAGATGTAGAAAGATGAATTGGGGGGAGGTTTTTTTTCATTATTGTTTGGGGGTAAATTGGAGCACATTGAGAATGGGTGAGAGATGTGTTTTGGTAGGGAGGATTGGGGGTTGGTCATGTGTTTTATTGGGCGGGTAGAGGGAGTGGGGGGGTGGAGGGGGCATGGGGACGCACACCACCAGCACCACCACCATCATCATCATCATCATCACAGCACCACCACCACATGGCATGGCGCAGCACGGATGGAGAACACGATGAAGGATTCCATAGTGCATTTTGATTGGATGGATTATCATTTTTTATTTCATTTTTTATGGGGGGGGGGGGGGGGGGTGGGGGGCGTAGGGCGCCAACAAAGTAGAGAGGTTTTTAAAGAAAGCATGTAAAGAGATAGAAGAGGAAGACAGAATCATTATGGTGTCATCAGGAAGGAAGAGAAACACAACTTCAGGTCAGACAGGAAGTCAGACGGGAGTTCAGCCCCCCCCCCCCCCCCCCCCCACCACAGCTCCACAACAGGCCATTTTTATCATTATTTTTCAACAATCTAACACACATATGGGTAAAATCTTCATCTTTTGTTGTTTAAATGGAGTTTTAAAATCCAACTCATCGTTGGACGTAAAAGAGAAATAACAGTACGACGGAGAGAGGCTGAACTTCCACTAACACATCCAAAGACATCCACAATCATGCGTATAGATTGATGAAAGACACACAACAGTGACACACAACAGGGACACACAACAGCACGTTATTGTGACAGGACTGGATGACTGCTGCGCAATATTATTATTCAATGACTGACTCGCTAACTAAGCTTAGCATTTAGAGAAAGTAACAAGCTCCGCCCAGCAGCTCCACCCTATTTACTATCCTCTAGTTATTATAATCCAAAGTGTTTAAACAATTATGTGTCTACATGGTGGGATGATTTTCTAAGATATGTTTTCAGATTCGGCAGCTTCAGATTAAATTGTGTTGGTTTTATCATCCTGATTTATTTAATCTTCCTTAGCGTTTAACATCTTATCGTTAATGAGTGGCTCTAAACTTCGTTGAATAAACAGATACAATTTGGGTGAATGATTTAAGTCAATAAACCATTGACTGTTAAATGTGAGCCAAATAGAACTAAACACTGAATCGATATGACAATCAGAACAAACTGGCTGAGCCGCCATCAAGTGAAGCTCCGCCCCTTCGCGCCGCAGCACTTACCCCGAGCTCTGTCACCAGTATGTCAGTGATGCTTCCCACGACCGACACAAAGTCAAAGACGTTCCAGGCATCTCTGAAGAAATTCTGTAAGGGGGGGGGGGGGGGAGAGGTGAGACACATCAAGCCCTAATGAAGGACGGCAACGGGAGTCAAAGGGAGTCAAAGGGGACACGCCCCTCTCCGCTGGCGGCGTTGTTACCGTGGGGACCGACAGGAAGAACACGCCTTCATGAATGAATAGAGCATATCGACTTAGGAGTATGGCGCGTGGTGTTTGGGGGGGTCGGGGGGGGGGGGCCTTACCAGAGGGCCAAACGCGATGACCTTAAGGACCGATTCCAGGAAGAAGAAGGTGGTGAAGACGATGTTGAGGTTCTTCAGGACCTCGTCATACGTCTTCGACGCGCCGTCAAACTAGAGACGGGGGGAGAGGGGGCGGGAGGGGGGACAATGCTGATACGTGGAAAAGTCTTGATTGATCCGTGTGACAGTGATCAGTGCAGACCTCACCTTCATCATGAGGACGATGGTGTTGAGCGCGATCAGCGCCATGATGCTGTACTCGAAGGGCGGAGACACCACGAACTGCCACATGCGGTACTGGAAGCTCAGTTTGTTCTTCGGCATGTGGCGAGTCAGAGGACGGGCGTTGATGGCAAAATCTATACAGGCTCTCTGCGGGGGGGGGGGGGCACGAGAAGGAAGCGTGAGGCCAGGTGACCTTCGACCTCTCCGAGGCTTAACGAGCGACGCAGCCCCCCCTCTCACCTCATTCTTTTCTAAACTGTAGTCTTCCATCATCTTATCCCCCTGTTCCTGGAAGGTGATGATGATCAGAGCCACAAAGATGTTCACGAAGAAGAAGGGGAAGACAACGAAGTACACCACGTAAAAGATGGACATTTCCATCCTATAACCCGGGCTAGGGCCCTGATTCTCATAGGTGGAGTCCACCGAGTGCTTTAACACCCTGCGGGGGGGAGACAAGACGGAAGAGATCTCTGCATTAGTGTTCACGTATCCGCTTTTCATTTGACACCACGTTCTGAGTAAAAGGGACGCGCCCAACACATTTAAAGGGACAGATATCGATCCATTTTTAATCGATGAGTATGAGAGTTTGTGTGTGTGTGTGTGTGTGTGTGTGTGTGTGTGCGTCCCACTCACTGCGGCCACCCCTCTCCTGTGGAGACAGTGAAGAGGGTGAGCAGGGCCCAAGCCACGTTGTCGTAGTGAAAATCGTACTTCTTCCACTCCCGCTTCTGAGCTTTAATTTCCTCTCCCACGTACAACAGGTATTCCCCCCTACAGGAACACAAACGCACACGAGAACACACACACAGGGTTTGTGATGAAGCGCGCAACATAAGCAATAATGGGTAAAAACAGGCCGAAACAGATCTATCTCTGGTCATGTGATGGAACAAGGGTTACGGTTGTCCTATTTCATTGAAGATCTTTTTTTTTAATTCCCAACAAATGCCTCTAGGTGGCAGCACCTGCTCGACTGCCAGGGATTTGAGTCTAAATAAAAAAATGTAATGTGCACAGTATGTCTTTGGCGCTACCTGGTCACCAGCTTTTGTACAGTAGTTATGGTAGTTTAAGAGTACAGTACTGTACCAATAGTATGAACAATACATATTTCATGATAAACAGTATGTCCTCCGATGGTACAAGTTTTGGAAAACAAAAAGCTTTTATTACTGTGTGCAACAGCGAATGCATAGATGTACAATACTGTGCTGTATAATAGCGAACTATTTGTGTGATAAAGAGTTTGTTGTTTTCTGGAACAGACCTGCAGTCCCGCTCAAACTCTTTGGATTCGTCCGTGCAGAAGAAGAATCGTCCTTTAAAAAGCTGCACGGCCACCACGGCGAAGATGAACATGAAGAGCATGTAGACGATCAAGATGTTCAGCACATTCTTCAGAGAGTTGACCACGCAGTCAAACACCGCCTGCCGGGGAAAACACACATTTCATGATGAATGTATTTTTACCTTTATTTCAAAAAGTTTTTTACATGACATTTTTCAACCTAATATATATTGACTTTTCTTTCAAATTATTTTTCAACTTTAAAACATTTTTTTTTTTCGACTTTTAAAAAATATATATTTTCTGACTTTTTTTCTATGACATTTCTGGACTGAATACATTTGGACTTATTTTCCAAAATATTTTTAGACCTTGTATTTTTGTAACTTTTTGTTCAAAACATTTTGGGCCATAATATTATTTGACTTATTTGATGACATTCTTTGACTAAATACTTTTTGGACTTTTTTTCCCGTGATGATTTTCGAACTAATATATTTTGACTTATTTTCAAAATATTTTGACTTAATATTATTTTACTTTTCTGAGACATTTGTCATTTTTTCCAATGACATTTTCGACCTAATATATAATGGCTTTTTGAAACATTTTTTTATATATTTTTTTACCATGACATTTTTCAACCTAATATATTTGTACTTTTTTTTCAAAATATTTTTGACTGTTTTTTCCTTGACATCTTTGCACAAATACATTTTGACTTATTTTTCAAAATATTTTTAGACCTTGTATTCTTTTACTTATTGTTCAAAACATCTTTTTGGAGAAATGTTTTTACTAAATACTTTTTGGACTTCTTGGATCTCCGTCACATATTGTGACAGAGATCATTGTGTCCTCGTAATCCTTGTTAAAAAAAAGCATTACGCCTCGTTACCAGAAATGACTCGTTTTAGATTCACGTCAGATACAGCTGCAGCCCCTCTTACCTTCAGCTTGGGGAGGCGCTTGATGGTCTTCAGAGGACGCAGCACCCTCAGCACGCGGAGGGACTTGATGGTGCTGATGTCTTTGCCCTTGCTGCTTCCCCTAGAGGTCAACCAGAGAACAGCGGCGGATGTCAGAGGAGATTCAGCGAGGCGATGGAACGGCCTCAAACGGCCCTCACCGCGCACCTCTAATACCACGAGTGGGCGCAACACACAACGTGAAGCGTGTGCACACAGCATCCATGTGTGCGTGTGTGTGTGTGTGTGTGTGTCAATCAAAGCGCTCAGTCTCTTCTTCTGCAGGAAAAAAATAAACTTCTGAGTGCTCGTCAAACATGAAACCTATGGGAGGGAAAGCCTTTAGTTTCCTGACCGTTTGGTTTCATGGAACCTCTCGAAGCAGCAGCATCATCATCATCATCACTTCTTATGTTGTTGCATTAGCTTCATTATGGTACCATAGACATTCCATATCGAACAGGCATCTCCCGGCAGAGTGCCCGGCCAAACCTCTTTCTTTCTTTTTCAGAGGAACACGCTGTTCGGTTGTCCGTGGAGGGAGGGGGGGTAAATGTGAGCTACATAACTCAGATTATATTTGTATAATCCTGAATTCACATAGCTTCCTTTCCGATGGGTCCAGATTTCAGAAAAATGCCGTTGTCTGATTGGAGGAAACGAGGGCTATGTGAGACTCTGGGGACACGTCACAACACAGAAGAAACACGTTTCAGCGATGGTGTCAAACTGCGGCCGGGGGGGGGGCTGAAGCAAAACACCGTCTGTCGTGTGTTTTAAACACTCTGCTCATGATTTGTACGCCCACAAACCAAAGAGTAAATGCAGCCAAGTGGATTTTTACTGTAAGCGGAGGGGCCATTTAAAGAAGAAAAGGAAGCAGGAGGCATCTGGACGCTTGCCAGGCCGGAGCAGGTGTGTGTGGGGGGGGTTGGGTGGGTCGGGGGGGGGTTGTCCATCAAGGCTCGCTGTTAAAGTATGAACTCAGTTCCTGTGGTTAGAAAAAGAAAAAAAAAGCAAGACAATTGAGTTGAGGCTGATTGATAGAGTCCGAGTCAGTGAGGTGCCGATCGATAATAAACCGGGCCGGCCCCCGTCTACCAGAGGAGGAATTAGAGAACATTGGGCCAGCAGCTTTTTGAGTCCAAACGATGTGTAAGTTCAGTTTGTGCACTTAGTGTTTGAACCAAAGGACCCGGTGGAACCTGGAGCCAGTTCTTACATGGTGGAACTTCTTACTGGAGTTGGCAGATTCTTAAAATCCTGCCTCTTGTATTTATTTTCCTCATCTCGCTCATTATTTAGTTATTTTGCCAAAGGGCAGATTTCCATCTGGAGTAATGTGGGTGTAACATTAAGCCGTTGCATGTTATGCAATAAGATAAGAGTCTTCTGGGGATCCGATAAGCCTTCAAACTCGAATGCCACTGATGAAGTAGCGCTTTTGGTCTAAATGAGACTGTTGAGAGTTGAACCATGTGAACTGGAGATATCAGCCTTGGCTTGAAGACGGATGAAAGTGTTTCTACAGCTACCTTTAAAACCCTCAGGGCTCCAACCAACAGATGCACTACCACCTAAAAGGCGGCGGATCACTTGGATGGTTTGTGTACAAGTCATGTGTGCCCGTCTGCAAGGGTCTCAAGTCCTGCATGGGGGGAGACCGAGGTGTCGTTCTGGATGAGGGGTGAGACACGATACGGCGGGAATGAGAACCGACGGACAGAAGAACAAAAGAAAGAAAGAGAGAGAAGCCAATTTGATCCGGTGGTGGAGAGCTGGGGACGGAGCGGAGGAGGTGGAGGAAGGACTTTACCGGGTGCTGCTCCTGTCGAGTTTCACCGGAGGTGTAGACGGCAAGAGTCAGTAACAGCGACAGAAAGAAGGACGGGGACAGAGACAGAAAAAGAGAAGGTGGGAGGGAACACAAAGAAAGAACGAAACACACACACAAACAGTCAGAGACACACATTGATAGAGAGAGACGGACAAAGACACACGTGAGACCGGAGAGAGGGGTTTGGTAGAGACAAAAATACATCCATATGAGAGACAGACAAAGGAGGAAGGACAGCAAGATGGACAAATCTGCTTAAACAACCCCCCCCCCCTCCACCCCAAAACAGTACCTTGCCACACCCACATCTCGTCTCCATGACGACTAGATGAGACACCAGTCTCAAGCAGTGGGGCTCATTTTACTCACAGTTGACTGCATGTTTTAACAGTCAACTGTTAGCGTGTAGCTTTTAGCTCAGAGCTCAGACTGGGGACACGGCTGAGACTCCGCCAGGTCCACCAGGCCGTCTTCTCTGAGGGATTACCTTCACGGGAGGGGGAGGGGGGGGGGGGGGGGCTCGGTCGCTGCTTCTCTTCACACCGATTCTTATCTCATCGGGAACCACAACGATCAATTAGACCGGAACTACAGTGCAGATCGCCCCCATTAGATCTGCAGTCGCTTAGTGAGATCTTATCAAAGCTCTTCTCTGCATGCACATCTTCACAGTGTGGGGGGCAGTGGGAGGGGGGGGGGGGGGGCAAGATCTCGACAAGTGGCCGGCTCTGGGTCGAGGACACAGGCAGAGAGAGGGTTTGTAGGCAGGACCGCATGCAGCTCCCGGTCTGTGTGTCAGTCTTTGGGGGGGATGGAGGAGAGAGGAAGGACGGCCTACGAGAGGGGGAACGTAGAGGCCGATTTGAGGAGGCGAGAGGACCCCGAGGGAGCAGGGGGGTGGGAGGGGGCTCATGCTCTGCCGGGGCCGGAAGTGAAATTTGTGCGTAGTGTGCACTCTGAGGGTCGGTGGTGTTACGCATTCAGGTACAGAAACTAGAAGAGTCCCGAGTCTCCTCACAGCTTCTCCTTTAGAGCCTTCAGCACCTCCCTCGACCTCCTTCGGGCCTTAAGCTCAAAGTGGGTCCTAATTAAAAATGGTTTCTTGTCTTTGACAATTGAAGTTAAGTTAAACTCGTTTGGACTTTTTCTTCCCCAAAAAGTTAAAAATCCTGTTTTTCTCCGTGTAAAACAACAACAACAAGGAATCTCAGGAAGACCGAAGCAGCTTATGGATTGATTGTACTTTTGATTATGAATCGATCGTTCCTTTAATGAGTTGTTGCCTTTGAGATGTGCAGAACATATTTCAGCAGGGTCTTTGCCGCTGACCCCCCCCCCCCCCAGCCCGCGTAGTGGTGACCGGTGGTGTTCTGGGGGCCATGCTCCTCCACCACAGGGGGCATGCAGCGGGGAGGGGGGGGCGTACACGCTTCTTTCCCCTTCACTCACCCCCCCCTGCTTGTGTTCAGCTTTGCTCAAAGATGTCATACATATTTAAGTCATATGTATTTATTTCTGCCCCACCTCGGCATGATGAGGAACCATTCCACTGCCCCCGCATGCCCCCCCCCACACGTTCAGTCTGCCTTCCCCGGGCCGTGCAGAGGAAAGGGAGTTAAATACCTGAACCTCCGGCAACGTTAACACGGTCAGACGGACAGATGAGTGTGTGTGTGTGTGTGTGTGTGTGTTGAGAGGAGGGGGGGGGGCAGCGTTCTTCTCCGTGGCGAACACATAGCCTGGTCACTTAAAGGGTTAAAGGTGTCTGGGGCGCCCTCACCCCCACGGACTGAGTGCCAGGGAGGGGGGGTTAAGTGCAGGAGAGGCGGTGGGGGGTGGGGGGGGGGGGGGATGGCTTAAATGTTTGTCGGTGGTTTGAAAGGTGCGTTTGTGTTGGTGGAGTCTGGGTGGGGTTAACCACGGATAATAGGGGGGGGGGGGGGGGGGGGGCTTGTTCCCAACATACAGCACGGTGATTGAAAGCTTCTAAGAAAAGACGTTAGCATATTGGAGCTAGCACCTAGCCTAGTTCTATGGAGACGGGGAGCGAGCCAGAGGTCCAGATCCTGCATCTCCACAATAGAGCCCTAACTCTACTTTCACTGTAGCACTAAGTACTCTTGTTGCTGTATGTTAGGCCTGCTAGGGAGGGGTTGGGGGGGGGGGGTAGATTGGAGGGGAGGCTCTTATGGAAGGTATCTGGAAGAAGGTGATGAGATCAGCAGGATCCAAAGCGGGAAATGGCCTGAGGCTGGAGTGTTGGTGAGGAGAGGTTTGGGGAATAAAAGTCAGGCCTTGCAAGAGAAGAGGAAGGGTTAACTCACAGCCTGATTGGTTGGGATATCAGAGCGGCATGGATCGGCAAATAAGATCGGAAGATTGGTGATTATAATCCAGAACTTTGGGAAGATGTGTTTAGTTTGGGGTCGATGGAAGAGGTGTGGAGAAAGACCTGCTGATTCGATGCCACGCGTGTTGGTGACCAATGAGCAGATGCATATGAGGAAAAAGGGGTTGACACAGACAGACAATGACGAGACTACGGAAACAAGTTCCAGGAAAAAGAGCCCACCGAGAAACAGAGAAAAGATCGGACCAGAGCAGAGACAGTGGAGGGGGAATAACCCAAGAGGACACAAGGAGAGTTTGACAGACTCAAAGGAGACAGAAGGAGAAGATGTTAGAAGAACAAAGACGAGAGGAGATGATTTCTGAGAAAATAAGAAAGGGAGATCAGCATTGCAAACACAAGGCTGGGCGACGAGGGTCTTTCTGCGGATGGTGGCATGTGTGTGTGGGTGGTGGTGGAGAGGATGAAGAGTAGGGTAGGGGTGGGAGGGAGGGAGGGGGGGCTGTGGGGGAGACTTACGTGAAGGCGAAGGCCACCACAGCACCACTAACCACTATAAAGTCCAGAATGTTCCACAAGTCGCGGAAGTAGGAGCCCTGGTGGAGAAAGAGGCCCAGCACCACCATCTGGAAGACAGAGAGCCCACTGAGTATGACACGACACACACAGACACACACACACACAGACACACACACACACAGACACACACACACACTGACATAGAGCGGCGGGCCCCCGACCAACAACATGTACAGTCAAAGTTTTTTTTTTTGCGCATTCTTCAATATTCTCATGAGTGACTACTAAGACCATATACGTCCTCAAAACAATCCGTCACAATGAAGATTTATGTTCTGAACAAAGTAAAAAAACACACAAACACACGCAGACACACACACACAGTGATACTTTGTTACCTTGATCAACATTTCAAACGTGAAGACGCCTGTGAAAACGTAGTCAAAATAACGCAGCACCTGCAGAGCAACACAACAGCGTGATGTGATTATCAAACTGGAGCCAGATGAATCATCTAAATGTTAATCCTGTTTCCTTTTTCCATTCCCAAACTACGGTTTCCTTTGATACGCATGTTCACGATTAATATCAAATAACAATCTATTCACTTCTTACATCATACATTTCTGCTTTTCCCTTTTTCTTGTCGAAAGAGAGTAGGTGGACTTTGAGTGGACACATAACATTTAGTACATGCAAACTGTGAGGCTTTTATTGTGAAAATCCCACCCTGAGCATTTGCAATCACTAAAGTAATATATCTATTAACCCCTTCACTAACACAACCTAGACTAATATTACTTTGACACATGGTCCTCATAATCCTTCGTCCTCGGGAGACTAGTACACGTTTCTCAAAGGACGAGCAGGCGTCCAAAAGGGGGGGGACACACGCAGCGATGTCTCACATTGTTTCGCGGGGACTCGGGCCAGACGGGGTCCTCGGCGGCGAGGGCGATGCTGCTCATGGCGATGACGGACAGGATGCTGAACTCAAAGTACTTCAGGGTCAGGATGTAGTGGCAGCACCTCCGAAACCTGGCGGCACAGAGGAGGAGGTGTGAGCACACCGGGAGAAGTCCTCTGCGTCCCCGCCGAGGACGCAAACACTTACGGGTTGGTGGTGGACATTATGAAGCAGGAACTGAAGGGAGGCATCGGCTTGGGGCCGTCCTCGTCTCCCCCGTCGTCCTCCTCCTCCTCCTTCTCCGCGCTCTTCTTCTGGTCCGTGTTGGCGTTCTTGTTCACTGGGCGAAACGAGAGAGAGGAGACAGGAAGTGGGTTGGACGGACGGACGCGGGGAACAGAAAGGGGTCAGTGCCGCCGGAGCGAGACAGTAAACACCGGAAAGACACCCGGCTTCTAAGTTTTCTGGCAGAAAGCAAAAGTCCTCTCATGTTTTTCTCAGTAAAAGTTAGAAAAATTGCATTTATTGTTCATGACCATACAAATGAGGCTAAGCTACACGCTACCTCCAGGCTAACGGGTCCGTTGGACCATGGTTCTCACCCTGCAGGATGGCGTTGGTGGAGGGGTACGGGTAGACGGGCGGCATGTCTATCCTGGTGTACTCGGGCTTGGCCATGCTGGTGAGGATCAGGCTGTCCATGCTGTGCAGCAGCGTGTGGGCGTCGGCGTCGCGGCAGTTGCGCAGGTTGTTGACGTGGTCGGGGTGCTCCGGCGGGACGGCGAACGGGTGCTCGCGGGCGCCGGCCAGCTTGCTGTTGTTGCGCAGGTTGTCCAGGTCCTCGTTGTACTGCTGCACGGGTCGCACGGTGGAGAGGCTGGGCCCGCTGCTGTGGTGCTCCCTGACGGAGGACGGAGGAGGAGGCGGTCAGAACGAGAAGGAGAAGATAGCGACACACGCGACGGGTTCTCCGACACTAGGGAGGTAAAACGATCGGAGCAGCCACCAAGCAGCCGATCACGCGAGCTGCCCCCCTCCTCTACTCACCTCCTGGTGCAGTGCCCTCTGCTCCTCTCCTGGTTGCCGTGGCGATGCCTTCTCGCCTTCCGCCCCTCCCCTTCCTCGCCCTTCTCCCCCTCCCCCTCCGCCCCCTTGGACCTGTGTCTCCTGCCTTCCTCGCCCTCCCGGCGGTGCTGCCGGGACCTCCGGTGCTCGTGGCTGCCCTCCGCCCCGGCGCTCCGGTGGGGGGACACGCTGCGGGCGTCCCGGCCTTCCCGGTTCTTGTGCCGGTGGCCCCGGTGGTTCCTGTGGACGTGCCTGTCCTCGCCCTGCTGGCCCTCCGCATTGCCCAGGGACGTGCAGCTGAAGCCCCGCTCGATGCGCGTCTCCGCCGGCCGGCCCGCCTCCCCGCCGCCCGGCGCGTCGGCTGTCCGCTGATGGTGGTGGTAGTGGCGAGAGGCCCGGAGGCGGTGGTCCACGTCCTGCCGCCGGTACTCCTGGTCCAGCGGCAGGTCGCCAGGTTGGGTCTTGTTGGTGTTGTTGTTGCGGTTGTCCTGGGGGTTGACCACCAGCGGGCGGTCCAGGTGCGTCTTCATATCTCCACGTGCTTTCCGTGGGTAGGACACCTGAGACCAGGTACATCGTCTTAAAGGGCCACGCCCACAATAACAAAAATACATCATTTCATCAAAAACGCGCTGAATCTGGATTCATTTTCTATGTTATATATTTCAGTCCCCTTAGCTTTCCACATATGAGCAAATCAAAGGAAATAAAATGTGGGTTTGCTTGATGCTGTCCGAAAGGAAACCGTTACCCAGAATACACCTCTCCAGTATTGGGTCCGCTGCGTTCTTTGGGCACATCTCTAGATTTCGCTGCATGGCCCACTTTAATAATACATGGCTCCCGAGCACGAGGCTCCGTGCAGCCTGACCCAGAATGTGTTTCTGCTGGAGATCACTGTGTCCCGCGTGTCCTCACCTCCTCCCCTTCGCCTCCCACCTTCCAGTCCTCCTGCTCCAGGTCGTTGTAGAGCGCCTCGCGGCTGGTCATCAGGTTCTGCCGGCGGATCTCGCTGGTCCTCTGCTCCCACACCGACTTGTTGCCCTTGATGTTGTTCTTCTGCTGCTCCTTCCTGTCGGGGGAGGAAACAGGAAGTCAAGAAGCTTCTGTCTCTCGGTGAGACTCTTTCTCGAGGAGTCGTATCGTCGTGTTGCTCCTTTCTGCAGCGCGTCGGCCTCTCGCTCTTCTTCACTTCACAGAGCACACAAACGCCTGGCAATCGCAGATGGTCGCCGAGATACGGACGTTCCAAAAGCAGGCAGGCCGAGAGGCTTCTGTCCAGCGTGTGTGATTGTGTGTGTGTGCGAGCGTGCGTGTGCATGTGTGTGATTGCGTGTGCGTGTGTGTGCGGACACTCACGCAGCGATCGACAGGTTGGCGGCTGACAGCGGGCTGACCTCCGCCACCTCCTTGGCCTTCTGCATCGCCGTCTTCTGATTGGCTGCTTCCTCCTGCTCCTCCTCGTCCTATTGGAGGAGAAGACGACAGTTTTAGGGTCTTCAATCATTTAAAAAGTAGATTCTTATTTAACTTCACGGTTTAAATGAGTCAACATATTAAACATGTTTAACGTCTCCTCTCGTACCTTGGTGAGCTCCTGCGCGTTGGCCAGGTTGTCCACGGCGATGGCCAAGAAGACGTTGAGTAGAGTGTCTGTGGGGGAGTCAAGGAGGAACACTGTGTGTGTGTGTGTGTGTGTGTGTGTGTGTGTGTGTGTGTGTGTGTGTGTGTGAGCGCTATGCCAGGATACAGTTGCCGAAGAGTGTGAGCACGATGAAGAAGATGGAGAAGACCATCCCTTTGTCGTTGACGCCTCCCTGGGACTCGATGCCGTAGTACATCACCATGTTCCAGTCCTCTCCAGTCAGCACCTGCTCAGGGACACGTGAGCTCACCTCACTGTTTAGTTGGAGTTGTGTTTCTCCAGTTTGGTTACATTTTGTTCTTCACTAATTTGCTTTCCTCTTATTGTTTTTGCAAAGTTGTCTTATTTAATTTACACTTAATAATTGCTTTTCTACTGTTCGTGCATACGTTATATCTGTTTTCTGTTGTTTTTGTGCAAAGGACACTTATTTAAAGCCTTAATATCAAAATTAATATTATGTATTCTAACGCTTTTGTTTCTTGTCATCCAAAATCCAAATGATATGAGAATCAGATGAAAAACAAATATTCCTTCATCACATCACCTGCTGAAAAACATCCACGTGAAAAAGATTAAAAATGATTGTGTTAAAAATAACACTCACACACACACACACAGACAAACACACTCAAGTCATTTGACAAAGTGAAGGGGGCGTGGCTCACTGAACACGGCCAATCAAATGGTAGAATTCATCCCACTAAGTGATTTCAACGGTGAGAAATCACAACTTATAACCAAACTAACATCCTTAAGTAGGACGTTGTAGTGCTGTTTATTGAAGGGATTATGATTTAGTTGTTAATCTTTCGTACCTGAAACACCGTCATGATCGCTGCTGCAAACGTGTCGAAGTTGGTCGACGGTGTTCCGCGGTCAAAGTTGAATCTGAGAAGAAGAAGGAGAAGAAGAAGTAAAACAGGATGTCACGACAATCACATGAACAGTGAGTTGAGTCTAATGAGGCGATGATACTGACTGTCCCCCGAACAGCTGCATCCCCAACAAGGCAAAGACCACGATGAAGAGGAAGAGGAGGAAGAGCAAACTGACAATGGACTTCATGGAGTTCATCAAAGAAACCACCAGGTTCCGCAGAGGAGCCCAGTACCTGAGGAGGAGGAGGAGGAGGAGGAGAAAAAGATATACATCATTCCTCAAATCATAAAGACATACTTTGTGTTTCATATAAAATAAATATAATTCTCTCTTCATTTCGCCATTTTGTTCATTTGTAACAGGTGGAGGTGTAAAACAACGTCACCTGTGCGTCCCGCTGACCGACCTGTGTGTGTGTCTGTAGTTGTGTGTGTGTGTGTGTGTGTGTGTGTGTGTGTGTGTGTGTGTGCGTGTGTGTGTCTGTAGTTGTGTGTGTGTGTGTCTGTAGTTGTGTGTGTGTGTGTGTGTGGACGCTCGTTTGAGCCGAGAGGAAGAGGAGCTCACTTGGTGACTTTGAAGATGCGCAGCAGTCGCAGCGCTCGCAGCACGCTGAACCCGAAGGAGGTTCCTGGTTTGATGGTGGCCCACACCACCTCCACGATGCTGCCCACAATGACCTGCACACGCACACACACGCACACACACACGCACACGCACACAAACACACACACACAAACACACACACGCACACAAACACACACACACACACACACACACGTAAATGGCACGTGCTGTGTGTTGCCATGTTTGTATCTTTGTGTTTTTGGAGATGGAGACAAACAGGAAGTGGCGCCCGATTGGTGTTAAAGCTGAAGCGTTGAAAGAACTGTGTGTTCTACGTGCAGCTCCAGAGAGGTTTGAATATCCACTGTAGCAAATCAAATGTTAATATTGTTTATTTGTCGCAGAGCTACATGAGAAAAACAATCTGTTGATTAAATGGAGTGTTTGGGTGTGCGTGTGCGTGTGTGTGTGCGTGTGCGTGTGTGTGTTTGCACTCACCACACAGTCAAAGCAGTTGAACGTAGAGTGCAGGTAGGGCTGGATGCCCAGGCCGTACATCTTGATACACATCTCCGACATGAACAAGCCAAGGAAGATAAACTCTGCATAGACTGGAGGGAGGAAAGGGGGAGAGAGGGAGGGACGGTGAGAATGGGAGAAAAGGGGGAAGGGAAAAGAGGAGGAGGAGGAAGGGGAAGTGAGAGAGAGAGAGAGAAGGATGAGTGGAAGTCAATAGTGGTGCGGGCCCATCGGTGTATGACAGTCTGCTGATTAATGGACTCCATCAGCAGCTTCATATGCTAATGACACTGGACACCAGCCAGTGCGTGTGTGTGTGTGTGTCTGTGTGTGTGTGTGTGTCTGTGTGTGTCTGTGTGTGTGTGTGTGTGTGTCTGTGTGTGTCTGTGTGTGTGTGTGTGTGTGTCTGGTCGCGTCAGCAGCAGTGATGAATGAAACGGACCCTTCCATCGTGGACGTAACAACTTCAAGTCTTTCTGCTCATATTTTGTTTGCTATTAAAAAACAAAGCTCCCGCTGGATGTTTGTGACCCCAGAACGTCTCTGCATCATATTGTGCAGCGCTCCCTCCTCACCAGCACAAACACAACAACGAACAACACTTTATTTGGTCCGCCTCGTATAAGTAGAAGCGAGCAGACGCTGAATAATGGGGGAGATGGACCCGATAGCGTGACGCTCCTCACTCGTGCTGTTTGCTGTGTGGGGTGACGTGTGGGAGGAAGCAGAGGATTCTGAGAGTAAAAGGATGATTCAGGTCGCCGTGTGTGTGTGTGTGTGTGTGCGTGTTTGTGTGTGCGTGTGTGTGTGTGTGTGTTGTTCGGAGAGAAGAGTTACTCTGAAGGTCCCTCAGTGCACGCAGCTAACATTAGCTCGCTAGCGGCTAGCCCGCCCCCTCCATGCTGACAGCAGTCCGTGGAAAGGCCTGGTGTGTCAGCGCTTCGGCCCCCGGGGGCCACATCAGGGAGAATAAACACATATTCTCACTCTGTCAAAGCCAGTGTTTCATATTGATATGTCCTTCAGCGTTTCGAGGCTCTTATTTGCGCGGGACTCACAGAGGAAGTCGGACAGCAGCTCGGGCTGGTTGTAGTGCACGGCGGCCAGGCACATGGTGTTCAGGCCCACCAGGCACAGCACGGTCCAGTAGAAGGCCTGAGTCTTCACGATCTTGCGGATGAAGAAGCGAAGCCGGCGCTCCTTCTTGCTGTAGTTGGAGCCTTCGATGCCGTTCTTCAGGCTGGAGCGGGCGAAACCTGTCGGGGGGGGCGAGGGGGGGCTGTTAAGTGTGATGTCTTTGGCTGAGTTTCAGCCGTCCCGTTAAACAAACAGAGGGGGGCTCGTTCCTCACCGACTCCGTCCCCCATGCCGTCCTCTCCTTCTTCGGGGTTCAGCAGCTCCGTCTTGTTGTTTTTGGTTTTGATGGTCGGCCGTCGCCTCGAACCTGCCGACGAGGAAAAGTCACCAGTTCATCAGCCTGAAAGCAGCTCACACGTGCACGTGCACGTGCACAGTTTGAGGTGAGGGAGAGAAGTTACCATCGAAGTTCACGGTGCCGTCCTCCTCCGCCAGGATTACTTCTTCTAGATATGAGGGTCACATTGCACACGATTATCTCTGCGTGGAGTGTGTGTGTGTGTGTGTGTGTGTGTGTGTGTGTGTGCGTCTGTGCGTCTACCGGCTTTGCAGATCCACTCCAGGTATCCGTTGAGCTCCCTCTCGATCTGCTGCTGTCGCCTCAGCTTGAGGAACTCGCTCCGGTTCTCCACGCGCTCCCTCTCTTTGGCGAATTCACTGCGAGCGCAACATGAACGTTAACATCCTGTTTAATGATGAGAGGTGCAGGACAGCAGCAGGACGGAGGTTGTGTTTCGCACCCTGAGAGCACACCCAGCACCAGGTTGAGCATGAAGAAGGAGCCGATGATGATGAGGGGGATGTAGTACATCCAGTTCCAGGCGCTGCCTTCCACGTCGTTACTCTGCGGGGGAAAGCATCGCCGTTATGACGTCCGAGACGCAAAGAAAGCGTGCATTCATGAAGACATGCTTCACTTTAGATGTTCTGATGCACAAACTTGCAAGTCTGCCAACGAGGCGCCCGCTCGGCTTGGACAGTTTTCTATTCAGCGTTTCAGCCCACTTTAAAACTATTTTCTATAAAATGAGGTTTACGGTCATCCAAACCACACCCATTGTGACGGGTGGGACAGTGGGGCAAAGATAAAAGTGTAATAAAATACTACAACAAGACTCTCAAGACCCCCCCGCCCCCCTACGATCTGACCGTCGCCCCGTTGCAGCGTCTCTCAGCGTCTATCTGCTGCTTATGGCGGCTCGTGTGTTCCATCCCGCAGCCGGCGGCGTTCCCCATTAAACTTTCATTGGTTTTCTCCTGACTGCCCGTGTGAGTGTGGAAGTGGGCCTCCATCCGTCAGAAAAGATGTTAAATATAGAGCGAGACGGACCAGAATAGAGAGCGCAGGAGAAGGAGGAGGAGGATCGGATGAGAAGAAGGAAATAAGGGAAGCGAGTGGGATGGAAAACGACTTTTTGGACAAATTAATGGTGTTTTGAATCAAATCTCAAACTACTTTATGCCTCATTGGGCTGAATGGAATTCAAGCCAATCACCAAACCCGCCACACCCCCACCTGCTGAAAGGGCCTCAGTACAAACCCAATGCGCATCCCAGAGAGCCCGTTTGGTGTCTGACAGCATGAAAAGCATCACTGACAGATTGAAACGTCGGTCCCGTAAACTCACGTAGTAGAGCATCTCCGTCCATCCCTCCATGGTGATGCACTGGAAGACGGTGAGCACGGCGAACAGGATGTTGTCGAACTGCGTGATGCCGTAGTTGGGTCCGATCCAGTGGCCTTCGCACACGGTGCCGTTGGGACACAGCCGGGACGGCAGCACCGTGCCGCACGGCAGGTCGCCCACCACCTCTCCTGGTGAAAGGAGGACGGTCGGGTCACGGGCCTTTCTCCTTAGGTACCTTTGACTCCTATGGTGAGCATGACTGAGGGCCCATGAAGCCTTACAGGTGAAATACACTGTTCTCTATCGGCGTGTGGCGTCCATGTGGATGTTCATCGGTTCTTACGTGTGACTTTGTCGTAGCAGGTAGTGTGGAACTTCCCCATGTAGAACTCCAGGCCGATGATGGCGAACATGAGGATGGCCACGAACAACAGCAGGCCGATCTGCAGCAGGGGGATCATGGCCTTCATGATGGACTTGAGCACCACCTGCAGGCCTGGAGGACACAAGCAGAGGAGGATCGGATGTTGTGCTGCTTCCCATCAACGGGGCGTCCCAGTGCAGCGGTTCCAACGGGTTGTGAGAAACATGTGCGGCACATCGGTTTGTCGTATTTGAGAAGAAGAAAACACTTACTGGGAATCCCGGACACCAGTTTCAGCGGTCGAAGCACTCTGACGGCTCGCAGGGTCCTCAGGTCAAGCTGAGAGCCCACCGAGGACAAAATACTGCAGAGGGAGAGCGAGGGAGAGGGAGGCGAAACAGGGAGCGTCACTTTGATGAATGCATTTCAAAATGACCCGATTAAAACATCGTGGTCACGCCTGCGTTGTCCTGTTTAAAGCTGCAAAGCCTAAAGTAACATTAAACAGAAGTTTAACAGCCCAGAAAACATGCAACACAAAGGAGAAGCAGCACCAGAAGCATGATTTCGGCCCCCCCTCCCAGGTGGTGGATTATATGTCATATTATACGTCCGTCTCTCTCTGGTCTCTGTCTATGTCGGTGCTGTTTCGCCGGCTCTTTTTTCTGGTTCTTTCTCGTTGGAGGTGGCGAATGCCGACCTTCAGTATTCACCAGACAAACGAAACACCTCCAGGATGCAATAACCCCTGGCAACGGCTCAACCTGCCCACACAGCGCGCCAAGGTGGCCGGCAGGGGGGAGTTAAGAGAGGGGGCAAGCACAGAGGGCCAAACACAGTGGGACATAACAAACGTGTAGAAGAGAAGGGAAAGAAAGAGGCAGACATGTTTTTGTTGCTTATTGTTATTTTTCTTCTTATTTATGTCATTTAGTATTTTATGGCTTATAAGCTTAATGTTCAGAAGCTGTGATGTAATTAGAGACATGACTTAAAATAATAATTATGAAAATGCCCCCTTTGTTTTCCTCGGTAGTCCTAAATGTCTTAAAGCTGCATTCTGTGTAGTGACCAGCAGGGGGCGACTCCTCTGCTCCCATAGACGTCTATGAGGAAATGACTCCCCTTCTCTCTGGATTTGTTCCCTCAGTAAACATTATAAACATGAGTTTATGGTCTTAATCTCTAGTTTCAAGTCTTCTTCAACGCAGCATTGTTCCAGAATAAAGTGCATAGCTGCTATTTAAGATATTCAGATTAATACGAACGGAATTACACACAACATTCAACATAAAACAGATGAGGAAATCAGTTTCCCAGTTGAAATGCACCCTGGGAAGGAAATATGCGCAACACCCCCCCCCCCCCCCCCCCCCCTCCGAGAGACACGAGAGTGACAGAGAGAGTGAGAAGATTTTTAAGAGAGTGAAAGTCTTCTGTGTCTGTGTGTGCGACTTCTGAGAGACAGAGAGAGGGACACCGAGAGAGGGACACAGAGAGGGACACAGAGAGAGGGAGACAGAGAGGGACACAGAGAGAGGGACACAGAGAGAGGGAGACAGAGAGGGACACAGAGAGAGGGACACAGAGAGGGACACAGAGAGAGGGACACAGAGAAAGGGAGACAGAGAGGGAGACAGAGAGGGACAGAGAGAGAGGGAGACAGAGAGGGAGACAGAGAAAGGGAGAGAGTGGACAGAGAGAGGGAGACAGAGAGGGAGAGAGAGGGAGAGTCTTATGTGCAGGAGGGAGAAAGGTGTTTGGACAGTGATGACAGAAGCTTTGACTCCTGGGAAACAACTAACAAGCAGCCCGCAGAGACACCAGCACACAGACACACACAGTTTAACTGTGCTATGTGGTGCTAACGGTGCTAACGTGTGTTGTCCTCTTGTGCTCTTTACGCTCTTGTGTTTCACATTTGACTTCACTGAAGAGATGAAGGTCGTCACTCGTCAGTCTTGTGTTGCGTGTTGCGATGGAAGAGCCGACAACACGCATCTACTTGTTACATCCATTGTGTGTATTCGTGGCAAAGTGCATGGACAGTGTGAGAGAGACAGTGTGGACGTGGCCTGTGTGTTTGTGGACCTTTTGGGTCAATAACTTTGTGATTCCACAGAGGCTCTTTGATGAAGATGAAGTTTCGGCCCTTATGAGGAAGACCTTTGGAGGACAATTGCCTCCTTCACTTTGCCCGCTTCCTCTCTCTGCCCGCTTGCAGAATTACCATGGCGACCAGCGGCTCCTCTCTTTGCCGAGTCTCCACGGTTACCGACCTGCTCTCATTCATAAGCGTTGCCGGGGCAACGCAGCCCTTGCTCATTGATGGAATCTCGGCATCGCTGCAGCAACGCGGATGGGAAGTGGGTCTCCTAGCGATTGTTTTTCACCCCCTTTGTGTCCCCGTACCCCCCCCCCGCCCCCCCACACACACACACACACTGACACACACAATCCACACATCAACCTCAACTACCCGTCACACAATGGCAGCTACACACACACACACACACTGATCAAACGAGAGCATCCTTTTACCGCATACAAACACTTTCACACTCTCTGCACACACACACACACAGAGCGCGCACGGTCTGCGGCGGAGCTAGCACGGACGACCCACTTTCTCTGCTACGTGTACACTGACGCATAAATCCCACAAACACACACAAAGTCGGATTCTACACAAGGAGGCTGCTGTAAGCGTAACGCAGTAATTCAGAGCTCTTCAATCAGCCCCCTTTCATCTACACTTAAAGGGACAGTGCGTCCGTTTGCATTCGCTCCCAAGTGAAGACCGACGCCTCGCTCAAAGGACATCCAGACCATAATAACGGGGAACCCTCAGGTAGAAAACGGGCTGGACGTCTTCCTCTGGTCTGGAGTGAGCGTTTGGTTTGTCCTTTCTGGGCCACTGTAGAAACGAATCATGCACGCTAACAAGAACCCTTCAAGTCCAGCGCGCCGGCCCTTTAAGTGCAATAAGGACCCGTGTGATTTGTTGGTGTGAGAATTGTTCATCAGACCTGAAAGCATTCGACGGGTCCAAGTTTTAAATGGTCGCCGTCATTGAGGACCGGGAGGCCGGAACTATTTGGTTTTTCTGCAGCTGCATTAAGTGTTTGGAGTAAGAGAGATAAACCTTGTTTTTTATTTTACAAATAGTTTCATTTATTTATGACTATTGTTGCGATTATTATTACTATAATTGCGCTGAATCTTTCACCTCAAGGCTGAACCTGAATAAAGAATCCAAACCGCGTGGGACGTCTTCACCACGTCATTCCAGTAATAATCTATCACGTCCGAACGAGGACATTTATCATCCCAATCAAAGTCCATAGAAAACGCACACAATGTTGACCGTTTCCTAAAATGCTGCTGTGTCCGTTGTCAAATTGAATCGTTCTCAAATACTTAGATATGACACATTTAAATGATGTCAGCAGCTCAAAGGCAACATGCGTGTGCCTCTCGTGTGTCGCAGGTAACGATTCCATCCGAGGGCAGAAAGACACACACTCAGCATGACGCAGACCGGGACCAGATCCAGACCTGTGTGTGTGTGTGTGTGTGTGTATCGTGAGGATGAGTGTAAGAGTGCCATGTGTCATCACAGTGTGAACTCCTGTCCCCTTCGTGCCTCATGCTGATCTCTCACCCTCTTCACACACACACTCACACACACACACACACACACACACACACACTCACAGACACACACACACTCACACGCATCGACTGATTGACAATGTTCCAGAGTGACACAGTGCACGTATTTAAATGCTGACGGAAGGTTTCCCAGGATGTTGAGTTCAGCTCATGAACCTCGACTGAAGCCGCCGTGTAAAATCCCAAACGTCCCGTTTAGCGGCTTCAAAGCAAAAGCTTTTAAACCCATAAAATGAGCCGCGGACCTTTTACAACTCAGTGTTCATTCACCAGGTCGCAGACCTTTGTTAGCGTCTTTTTCTCCATCTGTTGTCCATAAGAAAGGAGAACACGTTAACCTGCTGTGAGAATAAGGGGCGCGCCCCCCCCCCCCCTCCTATTTTAGGGAAAGCTGTTCTGAGAAGAAGAGTAAGTGGTAGAAGGTAGTTATCATAGAGTAATAAATGGTCCATATGTGTAAGCAAAGCGGTGTCCTCTCACATAACCCCCCCCCCCCCCTCCCCCGTCCGCGAGCTGGTACGGCCCAATGACTCTCTCTTGTGGGACAGCCCATGTGCAGGGTGCAGAGGGGGGTTGGCAGAGCTGGAGGTGAAGGCGATACTGTGATGGCTTCGTCACCTCAACGCAATCTTTTCCACCAGGTGGTGTCTCCCCCCTCCCTCCTCCGCCCTCCCCCCTCCACCTTCACCACCCATTTCATCAGAGGCACCTTCACCCCCGTCCATCCAAACAGCTCTTCCGATCCCTCGTTGCTCGTCCCGAAGCGTTCATTGGCAGAGGCAGGATGCAAGCACTCTCCCTCTGACCACATCCCCGCCTTCCTCTCTGCTTCCCTCTCTTCATCTTCTCCCTCACACATTGCTGCTGATGTCAGCAGAGTGCAGACACTCCGCTGAAGGACTCTCTCTCTCTCTCTCAACCAAACTCCCTCGTTTTCCCTGCGTCCCTTTTACTTCATGGACGATCAGGAGAAAAGAAGGTGGTCTTCACTCCATCATCCGCCTCCTTGTCCTTCAATCACATAGATGTTTATCAGCCTTTATTTGTCGACGTTTGGCTTCAGTTCAGTGCGAGTGATTTTCTGCAAACAGCCTTCAGGCCGAAACGTATTAAAGCTGCATTCTCCCTGGTGTCCACCAGGGGGCCTCTGGTTGTGTAACTCCGGAGAGATCCATTGGCTTAATTAAATCAGTTTAGAATAGATTTTTTTTTTTGCTTTCAAAATGACATCACAGCGCTGCGGTCGACCTGCCGTCATGTGACCTGCGATGAAGAGAATAGACCTCAAGAGGACGCCTCGGACCCAGAACCAACGAGCATGGTTGGGCTCTGGTTCTCGCATAGACCTCCCACATCACGGCACCCCAGAAACCCCCCCTGGGGGGCAACCTGTAACGCACCGGGGGCATTTGTGTTTCTGCAGCAGCTGCTTGTCAGTCCGGCTTCATTTGTGAGCTTTAGTGGCGCTCGTCCCGTCTCGCTGCTGCTAACACGCGTCATTCTCTCCTGCGTCTCCGATCTTCCTCCAGTTTTTCCGCTCACCCCCCCTCGTCCTCGTTTGTGCGCATATCAGAAGTGTGGATGGACTCTCAGTGATGTTTGTGGTGTGACGTGTGGATCCTTTGAAGGTGAAAGCTTACGATGATTCCAGAGGTCAGAGGTCAGAGGGTCTTGCTGAAGGACACTGAAGCAGCAGGGATGCGTGTGAGCACGGTGGGTGTGATGGTGAACCGGTCTGACTCCACCACCTCGCTGCCCTCACGTTGTGTGTCAGTAGGTGTGTGTTTGTGGGTGTGCATGAAGCATCGCACATTGAGGCAACGTTGTAAAAAGGTACCAGACTGCTTTTGTTTCA
>CM037925.1:19140851-19145851 GCA_021346845.1 Apeltes quadracus | reverse complement strand
AGATGACTGGATACGTCCAGACAGATCAAGCCTGCGCCTAATTGGCCAGTCATTATCCTGTTAGTGCGTGTGTGTGCGCGCGCTGGGAGTACGTGTCTATTGTCGTGTTTACAAGATGCTGTATGACATTGACACTATGGCCGGAGGATGGCCTCTGTGTGTCTGTGTGTGTGTGTGTGTGTGTGTGTGTGTGTGTGTGTCTGTTTGTGTGTGTTAGTGTCTGCCTGACTGAGAGGGAGAAGAGGCTGCTGGTTGATGCGAGAGGATGAGACAGGACGATCTGCCGACTAAACACTAAACACTAGTCAACATCGAACTACAACGCACACACACACACACACGTGTGTGTGTGTAGCACAGCGCGGGGACCGGTTGCACCTGACACACCTTTAAACACACAGCCGTGTCCTGGGTCATAGCTCATTAAACAGCACGAACACGCTAACGTCACGCCATCCAGTGAGCGGCTGGTGTCTCCAGCTGCAGGACACACGTCAATCAACCAAACACGTCACTTTATCTCAGTTCACTCTGAGCAACCGCAGCGTGTGTGTGTGTGTGTGTCTTCATGCTACACGCTACCCTCCTCCATCTATTATTCAGCAGACACACACTCTGCTGGCCTAACAACCTGCTGAAAGCAGGCGGTAACACTCCCTGTGTGTGTGTGTGTGTCTTGTTTCCTTACATATCTTCACATCTCTCCCTCCTATATATTTTTATATATATATATATATATATATATATATATATATATATATATATATATATATAGTATATTGATATATTTATATACATATGTATGCACAGTATATG
Source organism: Apeltes quadracus (assembly GCA_021346845.1). NCBI lineage: Eukaryota > Metazoa > Chordata > Actinopteri > Perciformes > Gasterosteidae > Apeltes > Apeltes quadracus. Next base: position 19,145,035 of record CM037925.1, on the reverse strand, counting down.
TCTATATACACGTAGACACATACTGTTTGTTTCATTCCCTCCCTTCTTGCTCCTCACCTTTCTCCCTTTCTCCCTCCAGCTGACTGCAAAATGTGACTCACCCGTTCCTTCTCCCTCCACTTCTTTCCATATACTATTATCCATCAATGCCCCCTGAAATCGGAAGCAATTAGAGAGCAGAATATTTTGGCAACAAAGTTATTGGTGAGTGCTGCAAAAAATGTGTGTGTGTGTGTGTTTGTGTGTGTGTGTGTGTGTGTGTTCCTGTCTCGCTAATTAAAATGACTTTTTGATGGCTGCAAACAAGCCAAACACACACACACACACACACACATGCCAGCGATGGTATAGTTATAGTTAGTTATTATGGAGAGAGAGAGAGATGTTTCTGTCATGCTCCACTTTTGAGAGCAGATTGCAAAATGGCTGCACGCCACGAGGAGGAAGTGAGCCGATCCAGGAATACGGTGAACCGGGACGAGAGACGTCTTCGTCCTCCGTCAGTGGACCCTTCACTCCGGAGTTCGCTTGCTTGAACTAACTGAAGCAGCTAACGGTGCTAACAGGGCTAACAGTGTTCATTCTCTACTCAGACATGAATCCACCCTCATCAACCCACATCGGTACTTCATGAAAACACACACACACTTTCATGCTTCGGTATTTACGTTTTTTTTAAGTACCAACTTTATAGAAGTGTATTTATTGACCGTGACAGTCGGCTTTGTGGTGTTCAAACCGGGAGATGATAAACTCACGTATACAACGTTTACTGAGGGAATGAATCCAGAGAGAAGTCATTTTCTCATAGACTTCTATGGGAGCAGAGGCGTCGCCCCTGGTGGTCAGTAGGGAGAATGCAGCTACTGCATCATCAGGAAAAGAACCAGGCTGCTGTGTTTACTGTTGTTCCTCTGATATCTAAACACACACACACACACACTTTGGTTGTACACACTCGCGGGGCTGAAGAACATCCTCGATGACGCCGATAAACTAAGATAAATCTACTGTTAAAAGTTCCTCCTCTCACTCCATCGCAACGCCTCCACAGAAATACGCATTTAAATACGCCTCAGTCCAAGTCATCCGGTGAAGAATGTCCTTGTGCACCGGCTCGCTCCTGTGTGTGTGTGTGTGTGTGTGCGTTTTCAGCTGATGAGGCATTCCGACGTGGCGCTGAGGCTGTGCTTTAGGGGAGCCGAGGCTGATGAGGGGGAGATTTTAAATCACACCAAATGAAGCTTTATCAAATAAATGAAACTGTGTAGCACTCGACTCAGCAAGAGTCGGTTCCTTTATGGAGGTGACGCAAGCACTCTCTCTCTCTCTCCCTCTCCCTCTCTCCCTCTCCGTCCTCCATCACCAACGTGCAGAGCTCAGATAAATAAGGAAACAGGTCCACACAGCGAGTCAGATGTACCGCGTTAAATAAAGAGCAGGTCCACTTCCTCATCAACAGATGCAGTGATGAGTATGTGGATCCAGTCTGAATACAGATCCTTGTTAAATCATTTTAACAAAGATTTTAACATCTGCCACACAGCTGTGGAACACCGATGATCGCCATCAGCCAATCAGCAGACAGGAGCCCGCCCTGCACTGCACTCGTCTCGTGTGGGTTCGGTGCTTTCAGGCTGCAGCTGTGGCATAAAACAACCTGGTTTTCATCCTTTCATCGTGCCTCTACCTCCCTCGGTCCTTTCATCCATTCATCTGCTTCCTCCTCCTCCTCCTCCTCTTCCTCACACTCTAAAATCCCTGAAACTGGCTCTCCAGCTGTCCTCGCTCCCATTCAGCCATCTTGCCTTCTCTCCGTCCTCCATCCTCCTCCACCCTCCTGCCGTCTCCCTCCCATCCGGCTCCACTCTTCTCCTCCGTGAGCCGCTATATATAGACACGTGCAAGATAAAAGGGTGCGTCTCTCCCTCCCCCCCCCCCCCACCCCCTTTCCCCCTGACCCCAGCTCTTTTTGATTTGTGGAAGAAGCTTTTTTTCTTGACCGAATATCTGCTGGGCCACTTTTACAGGCTGGTAACAAGAACTGATAACATAGATGCTCCCTCCACACACACACACACACACACACACACACACACACACACACACACACACACACACACACACACACACACACACACGCGCACACACACACACACACGCGCACACGCACACGCGCACACGCACACACAGAGCCGTCCACCATCCTCCCGTCTGACTGAACTGAACTTCGTATCCAGCACTATTGGAGCCACGAAGTAACGAACGTAAACGACGAGTTCACATCCAAACACGCAGCAACACTTCCCTGACGCAACTCCAGGAAAGAGCCTCGTCCCGTAGTGTCACCTGCTACGAGCACGAACAAGTGTTTTATTCCCTCCTGATGCAGGAGAGCAAGAGGTCGCTGCCTTTTACGTTCACTCGGTGTCTTCTGGGACAAAGGACCTCACGTCGTACACTAGATGAGATTACAGGGTGACGTCATTTGAGCAGCAAAGAAATGTAGAAAACAGTAAAAGGAAATAAAAAAAAAGATAAGAAAGCCAATGAGTCTGTCAGTTATTCTTAAAGTGTGTGTGTGTGTGTGTGTGTGTGTGTGTGTGTGTGTGTGTGTGTGTGGCTTCCTGTCAGGTGGTCAACTGGTCTCCCAGCTGCTCAATTTAATCTATGAGCTTAAACATGGTTGATACGATACTGTGTAAATCCCACGGGAGTCAAAAGCAGCCTTCCTCTCCTCCAGCAGCTCTTTAAGGCCTCCCGTCTCTCCCCCGTCGTCCCTCCTCCTCTTCCCTCTTCATCTGGACCAGTTGTGCCAGAGGATGTACTCCGCAACCGCTCTTTTTCCTTCCTTACTTTTCCTTCTTTCATTCCCTTGTTCCCTTTCCTTTCTCTCTCGCTCCCTCCATCCTACACTTTTAACTCGGCCGGGCCGACGGCTGCAGCATCACGGAGGGAGGGAGGAACAAAAGCAACTGAAGACGATGAAGGTGGAGATGAGGATGAGGAGAAGAGGGAGGGAAGCGAGGGGATGACGAGAAGAAGATACGAGGTAGAGGAGAGAGAGGAGGGAGAATTGCAGTATTTTTTATCATTCTGAGTGAGTGGGCTCTATAAAAGTAGGTTACTGTCAGCAGACATGGAGAGGCACACACACACACGCACAAACACACACACACATACACAGACACACACGCACATGCAAACACACAAACACACATGCACACATATACGCACACACACGCGAACACACGGCAAGATGTACCATCTCCATCTTAGTTGTGCTGCAGCAGCTCAGTGTGAGTGTGTGTGTGTCTGTGTGTGTGTGTGTGTGTGTGTGTGTGTGTGTGTGTGTGTGTGTGTGTGTGTGTGTGTGTGTGTGTGTGTGAGGGCCTGCAGCCCGCTGGTTCCAACATGGAAGCACCTGGCGGGCGTTTTCTAAATGGCAGCGCCGGACGCTTCAGCGGGAGGACGAAGGCGTCTCTCTGGTTGTGGCGACGCAGCGGATCAACGTTTAGAAACATTTCGATCTGAAGCGATTTCCTGGAGCGATGTTGTTCCTGCGGAGTCGTGTGTGGCTGTTACCCGGTGGAATGTAGAAGTACTGCATCCTACAAGTGGTACTTGTGTTTTATTTGTTTTCCTACAAACCAGCACAAGTTGCCTGCATTGACCGCGTCGGAGGTCATTGTGGTAACGTCGTGAATGTGGAGGCAAAGCTTGCGGATGGAGAAGTGGTCTGTGGGACACTTCTGCAATCATCTACTTCCATGTTTGACTGAAAGAGAAAAATAAAAGAGATTCACCAACAGGGTTCGAGAGCAAATGGGAAGAAATCGTAGATAGTAAATAGACAAGATTCATGGCGAAATGCAATTTCACAGCATGGCAGACTCACACACGCACACACACGGGTATCACATGGGAACATGGCGGAGTCGATGTGGACACACACACACACACACAGGTCTGGTGTGGAGAGGTGGGCTAACTAACGTCCCACCGCGTCCTGCTGGCTCAGCAGCCGTAAAACTGTCAAGAGAACTGATGACCGACTATTCTGTCGCCTTCCGCTCGCAGACACACACACACACACACACCTACACACACACACTCGCACGCTCACCTTACCCATAAATCTCTAAACATCCCCCTGTCGCTTGTACACACACAAATATGCACAT